>JAHWFO010036886.1:2711658-2736483 GCA_023313115.1 Rhysida immarginata
TATTTCATCTGAGTTTCTCCACAAGACCTGTGTTTCATTTATGTTTTCGTCCTTCAACTTTTACTTTATCAATTGGGTGACTTTTTTCATTGTTTTATATTATTTATTTTAATTTATTTGTCTTCTTATAATTAAAGGAGTGTTATTTATCTTAATTAATATATATTTATCACAACTCCTACGTTTATAATGTAAACTATTATGCTTCTACGGCCTAGTCTGTATGCAAAAGTGTCGCCCGGATTGACGATTTCAGACAGGTTGTCATTGCTTAAGGGTTCATTCTCGTCGATTTTAAACGTCATACATTGTGTCATTAATGTTCGATTTATATTTGGCTTCTTGACAATGAAAATTCAAAGTTAGGAACTGGATAAATTGTCGTAATGCACTGAATGTCAAAAAGTGACATTGCATCCGGAGACATCTTAGAACGTTACGAAAGTTTTCTTCCGTTTCCATGAGCTTCTGTTTCATCCTCTTTAGCACTCTGCAGTTCTTGTTCTGCCAATCAGCATGGTCTTCCAGTTCATGTTTGTGCAGTCATTGCTATTTCATAATAGCATGATTTTCATTATAGAACATGGCACGTGTAATATCGCAAAAATTTCACGAATTTTATAACTGTAACATCCCATCACTTTACCATTTTAAAGTCGCGTTTTCCTCACATTTAACCATTTCAGCTTTTCAGTAACGTTGTTGAATAAGAATGGTAACTACTTCAGAATATGACGAGATATCAAATTGATAAGATTAAATAAGATATGGACGGGGAGTATGTTACAAACATTTGCTTACTTTATGCCTAGACGTATTTTCGCTTCCGATGTAGGACTAGCCGTCGGCATTATTCAGATGGACTTTTGCTGGTAACGGACTGTCGAGTATCATTAATTTATTAAGGACTCGGAGAATATAAAATGCTACACGGAAATGGATGAAAGTTGATTGGGCATTCGTAAGCTAACTACACGGCATTTATGTTCGTTGAATCGTTCGTCGTTTACTCTTCTCTGTCTCAGACAACTTTCTGGTCGGAAGTGAGGGAAGGTATTGGAAGAGGCAGTAAATTTGTACTTCCTAGTTCCTGCGTACCCCGTCCATATATTCAAATTTATATACACATGTAGCATTTGTCAGAATTCATATACCTAAATTAAAATCTGCATTTTCGTTTAAGGTGATTAGTCTGTAGTAATAATATCTCTTGGGAGTAAAAGATACCTTTAACTCTATGAATGACCAAGAAGAATTCAGTGTTGTAATTACAGTTGTATGTAATGCAGTAACTTCCATTATATTAGAATCCCAAGTTACATAAAGATTTACACGTTGATCTAATTTAAAGACATTAGAATCAAAAATATTATTGCTCTTACAATAGAATAGAATTTACATATTTCAAGTATTATTTTACGAAGGAAATAATGATTTTATTAAAGTTATGAAAATATTGTGACATCTCCTAACGATTATATTTAATTTTATAATTTCGCCTTAGGTTTAATGTTTATTATTATTTTTTATATTGAAAGATGACGAATAAACTTAAAAGTTAAGGTCACTTATTCGGTTAATGAAAGCTCTGGGCTATATCATCACTCACTCTTAGATCAGATGCGAATGAAAATTAGAATCCCCTTCGCTTGTGCTGAGAATTTGTAGATTAATGTCTTCATAGTTTGTCTCAACATCTTTTGAGCTTATCCCTCCATTTATATTACCCGTAATATATACAATGCCCGCTTCCGCTTCGCAATAATCTCCTGGAGAGGGTTTCGAAGCCCGAAGTCTTCGTGTTTAAAGAATCTATTGGCGCCTGTAGGCTGAATAGAACGAAATCACTATTAACATTTGCCTAAAACCAGTAATTTACGCTGGCTCCCTTTAAATTCCACGAAAAACTGCTTATCTCTCAAAATAGCAAACTTTTTCCACAGGAAAAAATCGACAGAATATATTAAGTTTCAGTATTAAAAAATACTCTTAAGTGAAAGAAAAAGTGTTTGTCCATCATTTCGCCGCTAAATTTTCTACTAATAAGCGTTCCTTAACATAATATTGCTTGTTAGTTCCTTTCGTCCGTGATTTATGACATTGCTCTCCTATAATCTGTTCGTTTCTCAGGAGTCTGAAAATTTTAAATTTTTAATGTTCTCTTCTTTTTTGTTTATTCATTGTTCGTCATCCATATATTATCTTCTCTTCCCTAATGAACTGCTTGATTTATCGTTTCACTCCACACGGTGCAGCAGCTCCTTCTTTTCGTTTTCCTTTATCTTTTCCTGGATCTTTGCCATCCATCGTCTATAATACTTTTTCTATCTCTTCCTTTTCTTTTTTTCACGTTTTTTATTTAACAAGGAGAACATTCTCCCCTAACCCCCCCCCCCCCACTCCTCTCAGATCCATTTAATTTTCACTTGAATGTAAGGGGATATTTTTGGCATAATACTTTTGGCACAATGAAATATTAAGGGAGAATTTCTACAGATACTGAATATTCGGTCAGCTTTTGTGAATTTTTAAGATGACTTCGTCATGTTGTTTGTTTTTTTTAATTTATATTATCTTAATATTTAAAGGAGAAGAATATAAATTATATTTAATTTCTGCTCGCATTTATGTGACTATAGAAAAAAGTTCAGTATATCATAACAAAACTTTCTTCAACATAATCATAATCAGTTTTATTAGTGAACATGTAAAAATTTCTAGAGATACGCATCCTAAAGCATCGAAGTACTTTAGAAATATTGGATGGGGGGAGGGATGAGTTTTTTCCAGTGCAGAAATATATTCACAAATTCTTTTGACTTTTTTATTTATTTCTCACAAGTCTTGTTTTTAATCATTTGTGAAAAAATATGATAACTGTCCTTTTTTTCTTTCTCTTTTATCTTTTTGCTTGATAAATAGTAATTTTGTGATTCTCCAGTACATCCAAGATAACTTTCTAATGGTTTTCCCGATTTAAATGCGATGATGGTATGTAGTGTTTGGGAGAATATACTGCAAACATTTTTAATTTGGTGTATGAGAAAGATAAATAGTGACCTTATGATTTGAATATAACGTGTATGAAGAACAGGTGTTCGATCTCGAACATTTTGGACATTTCTTGATTTTAATTCCTTTTCTGTAGTTATCTATGACAGTAACATTCATAGCTATTAATTTTGATAAAGAGTTATTTTAATATCTAGAAAATGTGTGCTGTACGTTATCTCGTGCTTTGAGTAATGAATAGAATTTATGGTGACTTACCATTATCTCCGAGTTGCATTAAAGAAACTTTACTTGTAAATATAATTATTAACTGCGATTTATTTTCCCTCTGATCATATAATTTTTCAACCCTTACGTTTCGGTTGACCGTTGACGAGTAAACGGACGAGCAGTGAAAGGCTCAAGAAGACCTCAATATTCCCAAAAGGCATTTGCCCGATCTGGAATGATCTCAAATGTTATCGCTGAGTTTTTGTCTTTGTTTACAGTTTCGAGGAACATACAGAAAAAAATATGAAAGAATAAGAGTGAAACAAAAAATAAAGGTATTTACTGCTTAAAGCATTCCTTTAACTGGAAATAGAATTACTGCTATTAGCATTTATCATCATCTTTATCTCATCAAAACAAGTCTCATTAAAAGTGAATCACAGTAGAAAGGAAAGATGTGGGATGGCACGAATGAAAGAAATAAAATACTCTGCAATCTATGGTCAGCTTATAATTTCGGATAATAATCTTAATTAAAGCAAAAAAAAAAAGTACATTTTTATTAAAGAATATTTTTTTTCGCATTTTAAAAGCTGCATCAGGGATATATGAAGAACTTCATATACTCTGGCTTCATATTTACACTTCGGTAAAAGTGTATATTTTTCAACTTGGATATATTAAGATAAAACGGATTTCAATATAATAATTTTTCTTAAAAGTTTAAAATTTACAGTTAATATAGGATAATAAAGATTAAATATAGATAGTATTTTCAGCATACAATGTACTTTTTTTTCAGATAAACTTGAAATGCTACATGCATATCTTTAAATGGCAACGCCCCCGGTGCACAAACTGAATGGCAACACCTCGGGCGTACTAATTAGATGCAGGTGCTTTAATATTTTTCTTAGAATTTCAACTAAAATAGAATTTTTCTTAGAACTTGTCCTTTATTAATGTGTGCATTGTATAATGGGCGTATGATGTTGATTAATTGATGAATTAAGCCGAAAAAGTTTATAAGATATAACCTTAGTTAGTTTCATGTAATTTTAACGGTGGTAGATCAGTTCACACTTCATTCGACATAGTGATTTCTGGTCACATTAAGTCGTCACATTCACTTCGTCCCAGAATATCTCATTCTTACCACATTTACTTCATGAGTCGCATGATTTAGCTATATGTCTTTTCAGTGGATACAATTTTTTTTTACAGAACTTTAAATGAAATATAGAAATAATTGTCTTGAAAAAACATCTTAAAATTTTCAAAAAATTGTTTATGAAAATTTATATGTGAATAAAGTATTCTTTCTGTAGTCAATCATTTTTATTGACAAACTTCCAATAAAAACTTTACTTAAAGTGCTCCATCAGGGGATAAAAGGACATTAGTAATTAAGAAAGAAATATAAACGTTTATAAAATAAACAGAGGCCTTTTTTACAACATTTTAGGCCGAAAATTATTCGAGTAGTTTTATCAGAGCAGAAGGGAAAGGCGATATAATGAACGATATAATGAACGATACAATGAAGGTGGGATTAAATATAACAATAAATATAATACAATGTTTTTGAATTTTTTTATTGGTTTTGTTTTACTTAAGTATTTAGTCAGTATTTTGGTGTAATTTGATATTAATTGGAAGAAACGGTATAAGAAGATTACGGAACAGTTTGATACGCTTCTCTTTTATGCATATATGTTTTTGTTAATGTTTAAATTAATATTAACAAAGAAAAATGTTTGTTAAAAATTTTTTCTAAAACAATGTTTTCATGGTTGCTCCTTTACAAACTAAAATCGGCTTCGGGAGCACTTTAATAGTTTACATTCTTTCTTTGTATATGATAAAATATTATTTAATATTTGTAAGCATTAGACACATTGTTTGAAAGACAATACGAATTTATATAGTTAATGTCTATTTTTTAAATAAATAAATAAATAAATAAATAAATAAATAAATAAATAAATAAATAAATTCTTCTTCTTCTTATTATTATTATTATTATTATTATTATTATTATTATTATTAATATTATTGCTGTTGTTGTTGTTTTGGAAAAAAATAACTCGGGTTAAGTCCGGACGCCAAGTTCCAGAGGCGGATCCAAAAGGACCAAGTCAAAGGGGCTCAAATGTAGGGAAGGGGAAAATCATGTGTTGGTGGAGTATTAATATTTGGGTATAGGAATTTCCTTACTATATAATAAGTGTCTAGGATTCTGGCGTTCTGTAAGATTTTATATAAGATTTTTTTTTATATTCAATGTTGAGAGGCTGTGTAATGAGTGTGAAATTGCAGAAAGAACGATAAGAATTACTAACATATAATTTTTTACATCGGAAAAACACAAAACGTAAGCTCAAGTTTGGATGAAAGAAGTTTTACGAAAAGAGTTTCCTTTATATATTAAATGGAACAATATTGTTTTAAAATTTTATATATTTATGTAAACCCGGATTTATATCCATACAAGCCCAGAAAGGGCTTCGGATTTTGGGTTTCGAAATTGGCCTTTGAAAATATTATATAAAAGAACTGAAAATTTTATTGTTGTGAAGTTGTTAATGGTATGTAGAGGAAATGCTATTGTAAAATAAATTAAATTTTTGTAAATTTTTTTTATGAAAATATGATTCTTTAAATTTTGTAAAAATTATCTTGAAGCGAACTTAAATAAAATTATCTTGAATCTTGAAATAAAAAACTATTATTATTATTATTATTATTATTATTATTATTATTATTATTATTATTAATTTTCTTAATTTGCAAAAGAATAGGCTGTTAATTATTGTCTAGAGCTAGTCTGCTGAAGACTTTCTATATTTAATTCAATATAATATAGCAGAATTCTAAGAATTATCTAACGAATTCACGCAGAAACATAAAAAACAACAATTGTAGTAAACTGAAAAATCTAACATTTTTAGCGATACTTACCTTTCCAGAAACCATTCATTAACATTTATATATGCAACGGGAAAATTATTTTCTTTTAATTAATGTTTTAAACCTTCTTGCTTACATTTTTTTCTTAATTATTGACTCCACGACCTATTAAGGTTTAATTTTTAATCAAGTGTTTTAAAATTGCTATATTAACAAATCTCACCTAAAATTGATGCTGTTTGAATCGCATTACCCGAAGACAATTTAACGTATATTCTCAAAAGAGTAGGAATCACAAATTCGGTCTAATAATATTATGGTGAGATATATGTGATGATAAAAAAAACCGCGAGGCCTACGAGGGAGACAGGTCCTGAAACTCAAAAGTCACCTGACCATCTTAGTCCAAGTAACACCTCCTTGAAAGAAAGCCTCACAACTGAAAAGTCATGCATTGTTACATCACCATAAGTCGACCCGCAGCCGACGAGAAAGACAGGCCGCGGCACGGAAAAGTCACCTGATGGAGCTACCCAATCAGGTGGTCTGAGCAATGACGTATATTAAAGATAGACTCCGAAGCAATTGTTGTAACTTGAAGCAAATTGGGTAGCTCCATCAATGACGTATATTAAAGATAGACTCCGAATCCTGTTGTTAACAG
Organism: Rhysida immarginata; assembly: GCA_023313115.1. Taxonomy (NCBI): domain Eukaryota; kingdom Metazoa; phylum Arthropoda; class Chilopoda; order Scolopendromorpha; family Scolopendridae; genus Rhysida; species Rhysida immarginata. The sequence continues at coordinate 2,718,455 of JAHWFO010036886.1, forward strand.
CGGCAAAAAGTGAAGCAAATTGAGCCATGACAGTTCTGGGCAGGAGTGAGCCGTGGAGTAATTAGCTGCCTGGCTGCTTTGTTTTGAAGATTTTGGGCCCGAGGAATAATTAATTCAAAACCATTCTTCAAAGTTGTTCTGAGTACAACTGTACAAACAGACACGAAAAAGGATCAGGAATCATTTTCCACAAGCATAAATCAAAAATACGTAACTAAAATGAAAACACATAACTGAAAGACGATCGAAACGAAATTAAAATTGAAACCATGATCGAAAAATTGTTTATAAAATATAATAAAATACTTCAAATACAAAGTAAACGAAAAGATAAACTTATCACTCCGTGATCGGCGTGTGAACGAATTATTAATCAGCTACTCTCATGTTTAGCCATGTGTGTTGCATCATCTTCACTCACTTTCGGCCATGACAGTTCTGGGCATGGAACTTCCCAATTTGCTTCAAGTAACAACAATTGCTTCGGAGTCTATCTTTAATATACGTCATTGAGCTCCATGCCCAGAACTGTCATGGCCGAAAGTGAGTGAAGATGATGCAAAACACATGGCTAAACATGAGAGTAGTTGATTAATAATTCTTTCACGCGCTGATCACGGAGTGATAAGTTTATCTTTTCGTTTACTTTGTATTTGAAGTATTTTATTATATTTTATAAACAATTTTTCGATCATTGTTTCAATTACAATTTCGTTTCGATTGTCTTTCAGTTATGGATTTTCATTTTAGTTACGTATTTTTGATTTATGCTTGTGGAAAATGATTCCTGATCCTTTTTTCGTGTCTGTTTGTACAATTGTACGCAGAACAACTTTGAGGAATGGTTTTGAATTAATTATTCCTCGGACCCAAAACTTTCAAAAACAAAGCAGCCAGACAGTTAATTACTCCACGGCTCACTCCTGCCCAGAACTGGCATGGCTCAATTTGCTTCACTTTTTGCCGCTATTAAAAATAGAATTCGGAGTCAATCTTTAATTAACGTCATTGGGTCTGAGCAACAATCCAACTTTCATTGTCTCCATCTTGAATTTTAACAATCAGTGTTTTTTCGTTTGTTAGAAACAATGAAGGTTGGATTGTTACTCGAACTAGTAAGGTCAGGTGACTTTTCAGTGCCGAGGCCTGTCTTTTTCGTCGGCTACGAAGTCGACCAAATTTAGGGCTTATTATTAGTAGAAATACGATCAACAATTGGTAGAAATACGATGATGTAACAATATATGACGTTTCGGTTGTGAGGCTTTCTTTCTAGGAGTTGTTGGTCCAATACCACCTAGAAAGAAAGCCTGCTCACGGAAAAGTCATACACTGTTACATCACCTAGGTTGGGACAATTTCGGGCTTATTATTGGTAGAAATATGATTAGCAATACCCTACCGTAGGTGATGTAAAAATGTATGAGGTTTTCGCGCCATCTCTACCAACGCCACCTAAAAAATAAAGCCTGGTCACTGTGTCAGCCCTGGTTTGAAGCAACACCTCCTAAAGAGAAAGCCTCTGCACGGAAACCGTCATACATTGTTACATCATCAGAGTAGTGCAAATTCAGGGCTTATTATTGGTAGAAATACGAAAAACAAAGCACTATCTATGTGATGCAACAATGTATTCAGTTTCATTGCGGAGGCTTTCTCTCTCGGTGGTCACGGCTGGGGCCCGTTATTTCTTTGGCCCCGGAAAGAAACCGAATAACGCAAGTCTGCGGCCAAATAACTGTTTATTTTAGTTTATTAAATGTTTATTTAACTGTTCATAAGTACCACACTCTTAAATTTTAAATTTCTCCCTGAATGTTTCCCTCCTTCATTATTTCTTGTGAAGAATGCTACATTCCTTTTGTAAACTTCACGTTGAAACTTCTTTTTTAATAAACCATACCTTTTTTTTAAAGCAGCGCACACTCTTTCATCTTCTCCAGATTAAAACTTTTTATGGTCATAAATAAAAATACTAGCTTCGTTATCAATATATCAGTTTTCTTTCATTTAAAAGGAGACATAATTTATTGGGATCCCATTTGTTCGAGTCACATTCAGTTGTTGACTCCCGTCGCCCAAATCACTTGTTGATGTTGCTGTTGCTGGTGGTAGTGATGATGGTGACGGTGAGTCGATTAGTCATCGGTCTGGAAAAGAAAGGGTGAAGGTCATGTGACGGGCGGTGTCAAGGACGGTGGTTGGTCCGAGAGGGAGGCAGAGTCAGTCTCAGACCAGTAATCATGGGGACTCTAACCCTCTCCACTTTCTCAACGGAATAAAAGTTATTCCTAGAAAGCTAGAAGCGGTTGTGCTTGTGACGGAGGCGCCACCGATGCCAAATATAGAGAAGAAAATGGAATGTGGACTGTCACGTGACCGTCGTCCATGGAGAAAGGGGGCGTCGGAGTAAAGGTATTGGACATAAATAACGCCATATTCAGCCCGTGCTCGAAATGAAATACACTATTGCTTTTAGAAGAAACATGAAAAGAATGTGAAATTGAAGAGGAGATGGAAGGCTCTTCCGCAGAAATCAAATGGTTTAGAAGGCTTTAGCATTGGCATTGATTTTAGATAATTTTTTTCCTCTTCGACATATATCCGGGTTAATGAACCAATTGCCATCGTACATACAAATTCGGCAGTTTATATGAAGAAGCACATTGTCTTGTGAGGTGCCAATATTTGAATCGTCTGATTCATTAATACCATCATTAATGGGAATAAATAAAAATAAGTTATTAAATGTCAGAATAATAAATATTCAGTTTCTTGATACTAAACGATGACTAACCGACGACCAACTATCTCTTTATTTGTCTCAACTCCTCACCCCCCCTCCCACTTTATACAGTTCTCTTTTGAAAACACCATTTTGTTTGATCTTTCTTCATCTCGATTTTTTTTTTGACTTCCGAGAAGAGAGTTCACCGAATGAAAGAAAAAAAAATAAAAATTCACGATTAGGAGAAAATTACCTTAATGAGTCTCAATTAAATTAATTTATTTTTTCTTTTAAAAGAATTTGTTTTCTTGTTGAAAAATTCTTCATTTATATGTAGAGAGACTTCTTTTTGTAAACATTAGTAAATTTACATTTCGTATATTTTCAGTAGTTATTATTTAGAGACCTGAATTCTATTTAGAAATTTGGCAAATATGATTGCACATATCGCATGTAATCCTGGTCCAGGGAAATCTTACTTTCGGATTAGACAAGGCAGTTAGAAAAAATTAATTAAAATCATTACCCGTCATTTATTAATGATTTATTAGTGATTGGAGGTTTTTAGGAATGTTAATGCTGATATTTAAAGAAATAGCGAAATATATATTGAATTTTTCCTTATACAGAAGAAACCGACGATGGCAGCCAGTATCACCGATGAGCAGAGAGACATTTTGTTCTAAGAAGAAACGTTTAATAAAAAAAAGAGATGCCAAGTCAGAGCATTTCCTAAAACTAATGACGAAGTTCTCATTAAATAATTCGATAGGGTTTTTACTTATTGGTATTTCACAAAGAAAATCATCTATTATTAACAAAATAGAAGATTGCTGTTTGTTTCTCAGCTATAAATCATTCTCAGTGCAGCAAAACCTATCATTAAGACGAACGCAAAAAATTGACATATTTTTTCTTTAAGAACTTTGAATAGGCTGTTTTGTAATGTCGGGTAGAAAAGACAAAGGACAGTACATCTTTATTCTCAGTTGACAGATGAGAGACATATGTCAGGTGTCATAATCTATGAGAAGGAGAGGCTTAAGGGACCAGATGGCGCGACAGCGATCTCGTTAAAATTACGTTTCTGTTTTAAGCAAAGGAGTTGAATTCTTTTCCACCGGTTACAGGTAAAATGGAGGTCACTTTTATTATTTTTTCCAACCGTTTACATCACATTCAAGGTGCGGTGTAATTAAAAGTGAGAGTTAGGAGATTCCTCGAAGAAAAATGTCGCCGTGACTCAGCACATCCATCCAGAGACATGATTTATCTCTCCTACTGTTAAAAAGAGACCGGACGGGCAACGGCGATGACTGCGCTAAACAATCGCTATATCTTGAGAACTGAATATTTGCAATAAACAAGCATCTACGTGTGTGTCTGAATATTCAGTTCGACGGATTATAAATCATGCATTGCAATACTTGATTACAATCTGAGTCTAGATAATGAGCCTGGTTGTATCCTTTGAAAATGAACCACAAAAAAAAATCATCTCGAATGTAATTTTATTTTTAGTGAGCACAGAAGATTATAATCCATTGAATAGAATGGAAATAATTATTCCGAGAGGAAATGCCTTTTTTGTTTTTTTTTTAGTTCACCAGAGATAAACTTTCCTATGTGATTCTTAAAACGTCGGTATAATTGGCTCCGAAAGAGAACAAGGAAAATGTTTTTCTTAATTTTCTGAACCAGTTATTCCCTTAATAGCAAAGCACTTTCAATACCGAAATAGAAGTCGAAAGTACCTTTAGCGTGGAGATGTGGTTGATGCGGATAGTTTTATAATGCTCCATCCGTGATGAACTGATTCTGTAATAGCTGTCATGTACAGATACTTGGAAATAAATTTGAATGTCTCATTAGGTCAAAACAATATCATTGAACCAGTTCTGAGGATCCTTGGAATAAATCCTTTTAATAAAGAAAATTACTCGACGATATCCACTTTTCTTTAATTCGTTGCTGCGGGCAAACCAAAAACTTATTCAAAGGTCCTCCGAACTTGATTTTTTTCGTTTCATTATATAAATAGTTCTGGGTTTGCTTTTTTTAAAATTTTTATTAACCTATGAAATCATTATGTGGTCTCTAAAATACAATTTCATGCAAACTCAACACTTTCATGCCAATTAAAACCAAAACCAATTATAGCTAATTGGCATAAGATAATTTTTTTCGTCCTTGACTCGTCAGTTGATACTCTGTTAACCTTTTGTTGATAAGTTAGGATCACAAGAAGCGTTTAATATAGTCTGTCGTTTTTAATAAAAAAAAAATCTTATTTTTTAAATTAATATATTTAAATGCTTTTGCCCAAGTTTCGAATTTAGAGAGATATATAAATTCAGATGTGGGTCTGATAAGGGCTTCTACTTTGGTATCTGTTCTTTCCATTTAATGGAGTGAACGAAAGGGACAAACGAAGCAGAGTTCCGTTGTCTGCTTTGTTCACCCACGCAATCGCCTTCGCGCTTTATCTTGAGAAACAAATTTTTAATGCCACACTTATTACTCTAATGAAAAAAAAAACTAATAAAGATACGAATCACATGTGTGGGTAACCTAACGAATTTCAAATGAGAAAATGAGCGCGAAGTTTTAATTTTGAAAACCATTATGTAAAATTTAATCTTTTTCGATCACTGACAGTTTCAAGTGGTTCTAATACGCTGCCCTTGAATTAACGCGAATCGTCATTCTTTAAACAATTCTAAATGAACATCAGCTCATTTGTACATTTGTACTAGCGTCAATGGCGTGGTCAAGTTTTTTGAGATGCTTTAGTAGATTTTTTTTTATATGTGAGGGTTTTGTAATAAAACCAAAACTATTACACCCTTGTTCAAGTTAATTGAGACAAAGCATGTTATCGGAGACATTTTTTCATCACATTTACTGCTTTCGAATGAAGGATGGTAACGGGAGCCTGCAGCCAAAAGAAATAATGATGCGCTCGCCACAATATGTTGAGATTCTGCGAAAGGAAGTTGTTCCAGAGTTGGAAAGAAGGTATTCCGACGGTACTGGGATATTGCAGCAGGACCTAGCCCGCTGTCACACAGCCAAAATTGGTAAAAAAAAAAAAATTCATGGCAGCGCAACATATGAAGGTACTTCATTGGCCAGGGAATTCTCCGGACGTCAATCCCATTTGTGGGCTATATGCAAAAGTCGCCTTCCGTGCTGTGAACTGTACGACTATGGAGAAGCTGATTCAGGCGCCGATTCAAGTGTGATACAGGCATCCTAAAATCAACACTGACTGTTACTAATGTGAGTTTTGTACAATAAGTAGAAGTTTTGTTATTAGAACTTCCAGACACGGACTCAGTGGGGACGCCCTAAGTGTATTGTATGTGGCATATGTCAAGCTAATTCTTGAATATTGCAATGTGGCCTGGGCTCTCTATCAGACTGGACATATTCAACGGCTTCAGAAAATCCAGGATCGGCTTATACGCATTGCCGGAGTTAAGGTGCGCTCCCATACCTCGCTTTTTGCGTGAAGCTTGAAGCTTTTAGCGTTTTGCGTGTGATTTTTCAAGCTCAAGCTATCCTAAACACCAAGCTTATATGCGCTAGTTGCGTGAAGCGAGAGGATTTTCAAGCTCAGTTTGATTTTAAAGCAACTTGCTGTTTGGAAATGACCGAGGCACATGCGCACTACGCCTTTCCCTGATGACTGCAATGGGTGCGTACAGAGGATCGCTATTATAGTGTGAATACAATGGAGAAAAGGAAAGGAAGAATTCCGTGATTTGTATTTGTTTCCCTTTTCTCCTTTATATTCACGATTTGTTTGAAGAATATCTTCAGTTTATCAAATAGCGGAAGAATGTAGCTACTTATTGGTTTCAGAATGTGCGTCTGTCCGTCCGTTCCCTTCATACTTTCTGCATTTTTTGAGATAGAAGGTTGAAATTCAGAATGTAGCTTACTATGAGCTTGAATACCTTCACTATTTAGTTTGGTTTTGATTGGCCGACTGGGGTCGGAATGACGGAGGTGGGAGTTAGAGGGGACCCAGTACTCTATGTGGTATTTAGATATGTAAGGAGAGAAATTCGATATGAATATAGGCAAAATCTACATTCCTATAAAGTTTGGGCCAAATTGTCCCAATGGGGTCGGAGTTGTGGGGGTGGCAGTCACTTGGTCTTTAGAACTATGGCAACATATGGCGTGTGATATATCATTCGATCGAAAATGATGAGAAAGGAAAGAAGACAAGAAGTTAATCCTCCCGAGGAAGATATAGGAAAGTAGCAGAAACCTTGAGATCATCTATAGGAAAGTAGCAGAAACCTTTTTTACCCTTATATCTCACTTTTACCCCCCCCCTTTTCCAATTTTTTAAATTGAATAATTGATTTTCTCGAACGTAATATTTAGAAAGTATAAAGAAGCTCTATCTTCTTTCGTTTCTCATCATTTCCGAGCGAATGATATATGACATGCCATATGTTGCCATAGTTCTAAAGACCCAGTAACTGCCACCCCCACAATTCCGACCCCATTGGAACAATTGGCCCAAACTTCATAATAATGTTAATCTTGCTTAGAGGAATCTCCTTACCGAATTTCACTCCTTTATACAAGGTGTCCCGTAAGTCGTGGTCGTAAATTTAATGGTATGCATATTTAATAGCAAGGAACAAAAAACTCCCTATGAAAATAGGTCGAACAATGAATCGTTTCCGAGAACTGATGGATGATGATGATGATGATGATGATGACGTAAAGAAACTTAACCTCTTCCCCTTGCCATGTAAATGGAATGCCCTGTTCATGTAAATGGAAGGAAGTTGACCTGGCTGATTCGTTGCCTGGACTGTGTTTGAGTGAGACTATATGGCTGCAGCAGGTTACAGCAATGCCGAGTTGGTGGATATGCATTTCATGTACATGTACGGTCAGGCAAATGGGAATGCAGCAGACGCAGCGCGTCTTTACAGAGACACGTACCCGAACCGACGATACCCTGATCTTCGCATGTTCAACCGTCTTCACTAGCGTTTACGTGACACTGGTACATTTAACATCACCCCCCCCCCCCCCGCGAAGGATGTCCGCGAACCCATTGGTGGACCACGAATTTAATTGGTCGGGGTGGACCACGTGCATGGCCTCCTCGATCTCCGGACTTGAACCCATTGGACTTTTGTATCTGGGACTATCTAAAAGAGCACGTGTATGCCAACGAATGGATACTGTGGACGCCCTGTGCCATCGCGTGGAGAACGCCTTTGAGAACATGCGAGAGAATGCTGGTCTTTGCAAACTTTGCGTGCCTCTTTGAGGAGAAGAGCTGAAGCATGCTGCAGTGTTCATGGTGGACATTTTGAGCATTTGCTGTGAGTTCAAGGTACACGAGACACTATCAAAGGAACACCTGTACGGATTGTTTCTCCATTTGTCAATAAAGTCATTTTCTCTCGAAAACAGTGCGTTGTTCGACCTATGTTCATAGGGAGTTTTTTGTTCCTTGCTATTGAATATGCATACCATTAAAGTTACGACCACGACTTACGGGACACACTGTATGCATAAATACGCGTAGACCTTTTGATCTCCTCTAATTTCTGCACCCGAAACTCCGATTCCAGTGAGCCAATCAAAACCAAACTAAATTGTGAAGATGCACATGTCCATAGTAAGCTACATTCCGAATTTCAACCTTCTACCTCAAAAAGTGCGGAAATTATGAAGGGGACGGACGGACAGACGGACGGACGGACGGACAGACGGACGGACGGACGAACGGACAGACAGATGGACATTGTTTAAACAAAAAGTAGCTCCATTCTTCCGCTACTTAATAAGGTTCTTTTATATACTCTAAATTCTAAGTTCAAGAAAATAAAATTTTTGATAAATAAAATTGGGGGTTAAACAGTGCAGATGAAGGGATAAAAATTTATAAACTCAATTGATGAACTTCCGCTACTTTCCTATACCTTCCTTGGGAGGCTTAATTTGTTGTTATTAAGTAGCGGAAGAATGGAGCCACAATTTCTTGTTATCGAAGAAAAATGTCCCCTTCATAATTTCCGCATTTTTTGAGGTAGAAGGTTGAAATTCGAAATGTAGCTTACTATGGGCATGTGCACCCGTTTTCTCAAAATCTTTCAAGGGGAAAGGTGTGATTAAAAATTGTTTTTAGATTAATGTGGTGTTGCTCTAGAGGGTAGCAATCGGAAATTTTTCTCTATCTTTAATAGTTTTCGAGTTAGCAAATAGATGACATTAAATTTGGGGGTCAAAGACAAATTTGAGTGCGGCAATGAATTCCCCACTCCCCTATTACCTATAAACCACACTCAACAGATCTCGCCTACCTGGCAGCTTTGAGATATCTGCCCTGTTACCAGACTTTTTGAACACCGTGTATATAACTGCCAGACTTCTTTTATGTAAAAACTAGCAGAGGCATCCGACGTTGCCCGGAATAATTATAGTTGTAGGTAAACAGAATAATCTCAAGAAGTTAAATAATAACTCAAATTGGTTTTCAGTAATTCTACACTTTTCTGCTGTAGACGAAGCTACCGTTATTCAGATGTTTCCGACGCCCGGATAACGTTTTGTCTTCTCTGACCAATACTCATTCTTTTGATAGATATGAATTAACATTTGATTATACAGTAAAAATAATATTTTGCAACATCTGAATGTGAATATACAATAAAAAAAACACATGAAAAAGATTAGAATTAATACAGTAAAAAGTCATAATGAAAACCCGAAACAAAATCTTTTAAAATGCTCCCAATGGATGGACCTCTCCAATTATACTATTTTTCAACCTAAGATGTTAGCGTTAGAAGTGTTACGCGAATACAAGGCGGACTAATCACTATAGGTACCGTTGTGTAGTATTCTGCACCCGCTCTTGATTGAAGCTATCAGTGATAGTGACTGACTGAAGACACGTGAAAACTGGAAACGAAGCAGGAAGTGCGTGTCGCCAAATTGCGCATGCGCGAGTCCAATTATCTTTAAAATTTCATATTTTACATTAATTATGCTTCTTAAAATTTCATAAATACTTGAAATTGCATAAAAATAATAATTTGATTCTAGGTTTCAAAAAATAATTTAAGAAATCCCATTTCATCCTAGGAACTTGTTCTTTTAGCGAGATAACACATTCTCAAAGAGGAGGTGAATAAACACCATAACACTCCCGATTAGGTTGAAAAATAGTATAGCCTATATAATTTCTTGGCCACGTAATCTTACTTTAGATGTACATTTGCCCTTGTGTGGTGAACTTCGGCGATACAAATCTCTTCTTGGGTGGCAGTGGATATTCATGAACGTTTGTATCTTTGTGCTCTACAATTCCAACAATCTGAGTGGGGTTATTCACTACTTGGTAATCTGTTGTTGCAGTTCGTACTCTGCTCTCGATGTCGTGAAGCAAAACTTGGGTATTCATCACTTGGTATAATCTAAAATTCGCCGTTTCTTCTGTTGACACGCCTGCATCGTCGACGGTCGTCTGGGAACTTCGATGATCACTGGGCCACTCACCGGTTGCTCAATTTCTCAACAGTCTGCTAATTATCCATTATCTCCAGTTATTGCTCATTTTTAAAGATTTTCCAAAAAATGTTAAATTCTAAGAATTATCACTTCTAAGAAATGCCAAAACAACAGGAATTCTATGTGTTGTTAAAATTCTGTTTTGTTTTATAATTCGCAGAGGTGGGATGGAATCTTCATTACATGCCTTAATGAACGTTATTTATATTGCACAAACTTTGCCTTGCATAAGATATATATCATCATGATATATCATCTTGATCATGAGATATATTGTTATTCCGTGCATATTGTTGGTGAGATATCTCAACACCACCTCTACACAAAGCCTGAGCGCGAAAACGTTATATATTGTTACATCATCATGCGGAGTCATAATTTAGGGTTTATTATTGGTAGAAAAACGATTAATCTTGACTCCGTATGATGATGTAACAATGTATAATTTTTCCGCGCTGAGGCTTTGAATAGAGGTGTGTTGGATACCTCCTATGAGGATGCGCTGCCAGCATTTTGAATATCGATTATTATCGATAATTATTAGTAGGAGCGTTAGCAAAAAGCTATTTATAAGAATGCACGCTTGATCTCTACGCTTATCCGTCCGCCCGCCGTTTGTACGGTAACTTGAAATCGGATTAACTTTTTCAAATTCTGTTTTCAGAAATTCTCAAAAATGAATATTTTGTTACTTTCTGTTCATCTTTTAAGCATTATTGACATCGGCACGCGCACGTGAAATCGCTTTGTCGACGCACGATTTCTCAAGTGCTCATAATCTCAAAGCCAGCTAGATAAACAAGCCCTGAAGCGAAAAAGTCACCTGACCATCTTAGTACGAATAATTATGTAACCTTCATTGTTTCCATCTTGGATTTTAACAATCAGTTTTTTGGAGGTTACATTGTTGTTTGGACTAAGATGGTCAGGAGACTTTTCCGCTTTTTCAAAGTTTTAGTTCTGCTTTTGCTATACGCAACTGGGAACAGATATACCGTAGCGAAGGATGAAGTAATTTTTGCAGAAGGAGAGTACCGTAAACCTTTGAAATTCCGTTTTCATCATTCCGGCCTGTTTTTTTTACGCAAATGAGACGCTGGGTCAAGAGTCGATGCATTATTTCTCTATCTGGACAGTAATTTCTATCCGGTGCAGAAGGAGAGTCGCCGATATAGTATATCATATGTTCGGATATCTATACTCCAGCCATCCTAAGAAAAACACTCAAAGTTAATTGATTCAGCACATAACTCGAATACTGCTTAGCAGAATTCAACCAAATTTTGACATCATATAGGAACTAACGTTTCCTCTAATCCCACAAAATTTAAAGTTCCTACATTTAACGGTTCTTAAGTAATCGACTACTTGATTTGACGTTGTATGCTCTTCTTAGGATGAGTGGAATGTAGTTTAGACTTTGTGTTCTGTTTAGGAATCTCTTTACCATTCAACTTTCATTTCGAAAATTTTATTGACTGTTTGTTTATTTTTAAAGATAAGATATTTCTAATTAAGCAATGCGTGGTATTTATTTTCGCTAAATAGAAGTATCTTATCTTTATAACAAGTAGGGGAGACTAGGGCAGGATTGATACAGGGGTTGGTTTACACATTCCCTATAGCTCACTTACCGTAGAGTGCCTTTATAACCAGAGTGTGGCCATGAGAGGCACGGCAGAGACACAGCCATGTTGTGTCCAATCTATCATAGATTAGTGTAGCAGAAACAAGAAATTTTACACTGGTGGCATTAAAAAAAAACTCGAATTAACGGAGTGACACAATAAATCGAAAATAAAAATGAAATAATTATCAGGAAAAAAAATTAAAATGAAAAAATGTAAATTAAAATGTATTTTTTGTTTCTTCCTATTTGAACAAGGTTACTTATTATTTCATCATTAATCAGGTCACTATTTTTTTAATAAAAGGAATATCCACTTTAACAAAAATTTTATTAAACATTACATAATTAAAGAATAACTCAAGGAATTATTAAAAATAAAGAATAATTTTTCGCTACTGAAAAAACGAAGAAAAAAATGGCTAATATATTGAGTGAATATAATATATAGGAAACATGTATTATTTTAAAAACATATGAACAAAAATTTTTGAAATTACATATATTTATCTGTCTGTAAGTTAAAATATCAACAGATGAAGTTCTAAATATGTACAACTGAAAATTTAATTTTATGACAATATGGTAGGCATTGCCATACTTTGTCTCATTATTTCCTCTATATTTTTTCTGTTCTTTAACACCAAATATTTTCAAACGAAAAAAACAAATCGTCTAATGAATTTGCTTTTTATGTTATGACAACGAGGGAATGTAACGTTTGCAATTTTGTCACTATTTTTTAGTATTTCTATAACAAGCTTCTTGCATTGATCATTAGGCTCGAGAAGAAACCGCTCTAATTACCAAAATACTGTTTCCATTTCCAAATAGAGTGGAAAAAGTGATATCATTTATATAGTACATGGAGTCTGGTTTAAATTCTCTCAACGAAACTAATTGACAAAATTTTTATAAAATCCACAATACTATCTTTCTCTGTCATATATCCTTCTCATATGATCCAAAAAAATGCCGCCATCTTTTTTGAGAAATTATTTTCATATTAGCTTTTGGCGACGAGAAATTCGAATAAAAAGTGAATTAATGTACTGTATAATGAACTATACTTTGTGTATAGGGGAGAGCGGCTAACAGTGAGACACGGGGAACAGTGAGACATTCAATGTAGCATCCAGAAAAGACATCACCAGCAACTAGTGCTACCATAGCTAAAAAGTGAACTTAATCATCTATGCACCCATCTACTTTCAGTTCTCTAGGATCCCTGCAGGCTCAAGAAAACTGTACATGCGTAAGTTAAGGTTAGTAATGTAAATTTTCTTGATTGCCAATTATAGTACATTGTTCACCACGTTTATAGCAATTGATAAAAAGATAGCTATATATGGAATGCTTATTCATTAAGCTTTCTGAAATCTATAAGCGATTTAAAAATGAAATGGAAACTTAGGTCTACAGGCTTGAAAAATTAAACCATGTGGTGTGGGTAACAGTGAGACAAAATGATTTGGGGAACAGTGAGACGGGTTTCTCAGTGTTACCCGCCACAGCATGTTGAATTCTGCATGATTGATGTAGTACAGTGTTTCTCAAAGTGGGCGATATCGCCCCCTAGGGGGCGGCAGAGTCATTAAAGGGGGCGTTATATAGCAAGTGGGCAATAGGGGGGCGTTAAGTAACAAGTGGGCCTTGTGGGGGGGGGGGGGGCACATACATGCTTATGATGTGCAGCTTTGATTCAGTTGTGTGAGCTTACGTGATACGAGGGCTGTTTTTTTAACCCCCGATAGGGCATAAAATAAAGACCAGTATGAATAGCAAAATTGCTTTCGGCATAGTTACTGTAGATATTGAGGCATTTGTCATACTGGTGGACAAATTTTCCAATACCCTTTTTCATAGAGGTTTGCCGCCAGCATGTTGAGATATGTCTCCACGGTGCCTTGAAGCTCTTTGTTGGTGCGGAAGTGCTGACCTACTAGACTTTTCTTCAGCTCTCGAAAAAGATGAAAGTCACTCGGCGCCAGGTATGGTGATCAAACACTTTCCATTGAAAATGCTCAAGAAGCTGTTGGGTTGCCACTGCAGTAATGTTCGTGCATTGTAACGAATCAAAACAATTCCAGAAGAAAGCATGCCATGGAGACCTATTTCAACATGCTGGCGGTAAGCTTCTATGAAGATGGTATTGGAAAATTCGTCCACCGGTATGAACAATATCTCAATCTTTACGGTGATTATGTTGAAAACTAACTTTGATTGTACAGGGTGATCCAAAAGTCAGGAAATATTTTAAAACTCAATAATCCACACACGGATACAGACAAAAAGATTCTGTTTACACAAAAACAATTGAAATGAAGGCTGATTTTATTTCCAGGGGAAAAAAAAACTAATGCTAGGATTGTTCAACAGATGGCGTTGTTAAGTTACAGACATCACTTAACGAAATTGTAGGCATAGAAATGCTGTCATTAATCGAGAAGGCCCTCTTAGTTTTACTTTATTATCAGAATAAGGAAAGTGCCATGCATAGCGAGCATACCGACATATGCATGGTAAAGGACCTGTGATGTGTGCTGCAGTGACAAAAATGATACGACGATTTGAAGCCATGGTTTCTTTGGTTGCATGTTCAAGAAATGGTCGACCCTCACTATGCACTGCTGTCGCCCAAAGAGTCGAACAGACAGTGCAAGCACTATCGGAGATTTCTGCACACAGGGAATGCAGTGCGCGAGAAGTGTCCCAATGGATTGCATATCGTACGGCAGTGTATGGCGATCACTGCAAATTATCCTGTAGCAACTTGTTCCGTACAAGTTGCAACATAATCATGAACTGACACCTGACGACTTCACGAATTCGGAGCAGCAGCACGACTGGCTTTTCACTGTGCTTTGGACTGATGAAACGCATTTCACATTTCGCCTGATCTAACTCCTTGTGACTTTTTGCCATGGGAATTTTTTGAAGTCAAAAGTGTACCACGACCAACCCACATAATGAAAAAATATTCCATCCGGCAACACGTGTCTGCCATATCGAAAGAAATGTTGCATAATGCAGTGTGGTGTCTCGTTTGACGGCTGTGTTGCTGAATGACGGACGGCACATAGAACATTTGTAAGGCTATTTTTAATCAAGAATCTTACCGTCTGAAAATGTGCATAAACTGATGTCTGTAACCGATAACGTTATCTGTTGGTCGAAACTGAACGATTCTAGCATTAATTTTTTTTCCTGGAAAATAAATCCGAACTCCTTTCAATTGTTTCTGTGCAAACAGAATCTTTTTATCTGCATTCATGTGCCAATTATTGAGTTTAAAATTTTTCCTGACTTTTGGGTCAACCTGTGCTTGGCTCCTAGTAATAAAATCATTTTGTTATTCACATTTGTCTTTATTTTATACCCCATCGGAGGTTGAAAATAAAATAGCCCTTGTAATTAATTGTATCACTGATGATAGTAGCAAAAAAGAATTTTTAAAATATATAAATCATTTTACTTCTATAATTAAATGATGGTGAGAACAGTTATTATGCAAGCTCTTCACAAGATGCCAACTGCCCGTTTGATTCATCCTTATATCTCACTCCCTTCTTCCGAAGCAGGGATTTCCCCGATCCCAAGATCTGTAATTCCCAAGGATATTTTAAAAACATGTGGGGGCCCGCCGCCCGCTACTAAATTTTGTATGCACGGAGGGGGCGTTCATAGAAATACGTTTGAGAAACACTGATGTAGTATATCAAAGAATCATTATTGTTTGGCAAAAGAATTTCATATTTTATATTTTCCTTAAATCACAATAGTTATAAAATTTTAAGCCAACATATTATAATAGTGTTGTTATTCTCCTTTTTGTACTCCTTTTCAGTGTTAATGTATGAACTTTGTGTTAATCTTTCAAAGTTTTTTTAAGTTTAGAAGACTATGTTGTAATTTAATTGATAATTATTCTAATAATTTTAAATCAAAATAAATGCACCAAAAAAGCATGTCTCATTGTTTCCCCCTTGTTTTCTCATTCTTCCCCAACCCTGGGGAAGAATGAGACAATGTGCTTCAGATTTGTTTGATTTTTTTTCATCGAAGGTTTCTCATAATAAAATCTGAAATTATGTCATGTTATGTGATAGCTGTATAAGTTTAGTATTTCACAGAAAAAATTCGTTGCATTTGATCCATTATAACATGAAAAAACTGCTTTCATGTCTCACTGTTACCCACTCTCCCCTACTGTATATTTAATGTACTTTATTGTATATTATACGCTAATTTCGTTTAAACTCCGTCAGCCGAAGTTCGTTTGACCCCCCCCCCCCCCTCGCCGCCGTCGTTGCAACGCTAATATTATCCTCTTGTTTAATACGGTCCCACAAATTTAGGTGTTTGTAGACCAAAATATTTTCGCATTCTAGTAGAATAAATACGGTATATCAAAGGCAACTGTTGTCAGAAGGTTTCCACTTTTCTCCTTTCGTCTTCGCAGCCCAGAACGAACGTCTTTCTGTATCGCGAGGAAAACATTTCATTATGAAATCATATTCAGAGCGATTAGAACACCTTACAGACACACAGGAAGGCATTTGTGTTCACTAAAATGTTTTAAAATTTTTTAAAATTACAAAAAACCGTTTTGCCTCCACACAACTCTATGCTAAATATTCGCAATTTGGACACAACATGGCGGAAAATAACACGTGACAATGAACAACCAATAGCAAATTGTCCCACGTATGGCCACACTCTGGTTATAAAGGCACTCTAACTAACCGTTGGTCGGAGCGCACCTTTGAGTCGAGGAGAAACGTTATAATCGCCATGCACCCTCGAAACAGTCTAGAGCCAGTCACGTGTGAGAACAGTGAAATAAACAACTTTTTCATTAGGATTTGTAACATTAGATCATCGTAACTCATTATTGGTTATCCTGTTACGCTGTTCTTTTGCGGTATTTTTAAGTTATTAGGTTGATAGTTAACCTTATGAACAAAACTTAGAGACTTAGTTTTAACCAAAACATGGCGATGGGGCTTTGGGAAGTACACAGGAAACATGGGATTTGAGGCCATATGAAAAGTCAAAACCTGGAGAACAGTGGATATAATGCAAAGAGGATCACTGTATTACCACAGTTAACTCCGTATATTTTGTATCTTGTAATTTTTTATTTGGTAATATTTCTATTTGGATCCTGTATTTGAAATGTGTGTATCCTGACTCACTTGTACTCACTGAATTAAAAGAATGAACGGATATTTATAAGAGAAAAGGACGAGACACAAAAATCCTGGAATACAATAAATAATAGTTATTAAATAAAAATTAAAAATAAATAATAATTGACAAAATAATTAATAAATAATAAATAAAATCAAAATAAAAATCAAAAATAAAATAAATGCAAATATTATTTATTGAATTAAAAGAAGTAATACATATAGCAAATTATTTGAATTTTATTTCTAATAACCCTATATTTCATTATGTTAAATGCTTGGAAATCGGGCAAGTTACCACAGGAGAGATTACCTCAAAAATGTTGTTATGACTAAAGTGTTCATTTTTATTAGACTGTTTTATGTAATGAAATATTATTTTTTTTTATTACTCATTTTCATTTAGCAACGATTTGTGCTCATTTCAATCAGCAATTTCTATAATGTGATTTTGTTTTGTAAATTTCGTTTTTGTCTTTTTCTCAATCCACTGTTTTTTTTCTTCTTGCCTGTATCACCTTTTAGTTTTAATGAGTGATTAAAAATGGAGATATTCATAACAGCGCTGTGAGCGATCATCATTCGTGACACTCTACATTAAGCTAAGTAACAATTTATTATCTTATAATCAACATTGAGAATCATTAATGTCCAAAGGATTCATCAGTTCATATTATCAACAAACATTTTGGTCCTTCGAGCCGGATGAACTGATGCCTTTTTAGTTCACTTCGCCTCCTCGCCCTTTGTGTGAAAATCGAAACTAAAACTGATCAGTGAATTCCATTTATTGCGGAGTGAAATCAGAACGCTTACGAATGTTGCATAACAGCAATATTTGTAATCATCATTAAAAATCAACTTCATCAAGTTTATGAGATAGGTTATGTTTTGCAAAGCGCCACCACCAGATCGCGCTAAAGCA
>JAHWFO010036886.1:2736883-2928429 GCA_023313115.1 Rhysida immarginata
ATTTTCGGGTGATTATCTCGAGTGGAATTCATACAAGGATATGTTCACATCATTAGTACATAACAATCCAACTCTTTCAGACTCTCAACGATTACACTACCTAAAAAATTCATTTAAGAGTGAAGCTGCTACTATTCTTCATTCTCTTGATACAACTGAAGTTGATTACATTGAAGGATGGCGTTTATTATTAGAACGTTATGAGAATGAAAGACAAATTATCAGTGCTCATATTCGCAAATTATTTAATCAACCCAAGGCATCAGGCGAATCAGCACATGACCTGAGAAAACTTCTAGACAACACTGTTCAGCACGTAAGAGCACTAAAAGCATTAAAGGTACCTGTCGATCAATGGGATCACGTTCTGGTGTTCATGGTGAGTGAACGCATGGATACCGAAACGAGGAAACAGTGGGAATTATCTATCCCTACATCAAAATTTTCAAAGTTTGAGGAGTTCCGAAAATTTCTGGACCAACGATGTCGCGCATTAGAGAACGCTACAGCAGCAAGACCGTGGATGAAATCTGTGTTAACCAAGAGCAATCAAGGAGCTGTAAGGACTCATAATGTCTCAGTCATCACCTGTCCCAAGTGTACTGGATCGCACCCTATCTTTCAGTGCAAGGAGTTCTTAAAACTTGACCCAAAGGATCGTAGTACCTTCACAAAGGAGAAAGGTTTATGTTTCAATTGTTTGCATGCAGGGCATTCATTAAAGGATTGTAAATCTAAATACAACTGTAAAACATGTAACAAACCTCATAATACCTTGATTCATGTTACAATGCCAACCAAGACTCAAGAAGTGCCAACTACAGCTACAACAGCAACTATTGTACCATCAGACACGGTAAATGTTCATCATTCTACAACGTCTATTACGGATGAGTTGAAAAAGTGCAGTAAACAAAAGACACTGCTGGCTACGGTACAGGCGGTGGTCATAGATTCATTTGGAAACAAACAAACATGTAGAATCCTTCTTGATAGTGCATCAGAAGGAACATTCACATCAGAAACAACCGTGAAAAGACTTGGATGCAAGTGACTGAAGGGCACAATGCCAACAATAGGAATAGGAGAATCCAGTGGTCCAGCTACTCTGGGTATAGTACATTTAACTCTACAATCAACGGAAGAGCTCTTTAATATCTGTATTGAAGCTTACATTTTAAAACGAGTGACTGGACGCATTCCCAGCAGTCGAATAGACATCACCAATTACACGGAATTAAAACAACTTTCTCTAGCAGATCCTTATTTCAACATTCCGGGAGAAATAGACATTTTACTTGGAATGGATTATTACAATGAAGTTGTTACCAATGAACGTATACGCTTACGAATTAATTAACTTATGCACAAAACACAAATTTTGGTTGGGCAATTTGTGGACCAATTACCAATGTACCAATGATATACGCAAATGTACATTACATCCAAGGTCAAGAAAGTGATGCTATAAGTCGTTTTTGGGAAATTGAGGAGATCAATCCTCAACCGCATTTTTCCGAAGAACAACAACTGTGTGAAGAACACTTTCGAAAAACTCATTATCGAGAGGAGACCGGACGTTATGCTGTACGGCTTCCTTTCAAGGTTAATGGTATCCAGTTAGGGGAATCACGCACCATGGCCTTGCGATGTTTGCAATCCGTAAAGAGACGATTGGCCAACATGCCAGATCGCAAGCAACAATATTGCAACTTCATGAACGATTACGAACAATTGGGTCACATGAGTAAAGTATCAGTCGCAGATTTGAACAAATCGGCAAATTATCTCCCTCACCATTTTGTCATTAAAGAAGACAGCACTACAACTAAGCTGCGAGTGGTTTTCGATGCTTCAGCTAAAACCACTTCTGGTTTATCACTCAATGACTGCCTCATGGTTGGTGGAAAATTACAAGATGACATTTTTGAAATCCTTTTACGATTTCGTTGTTACAAATATGTGTTTACTGCCGACGTGGAGAAAATGTACCGCCAATTCAACATTCATCCCGACGATCGTGATTTTCAACGTATCTCGTGGCGACAAGATCCAGCACAGCCAATTGAAGAGTTCAGACTTAACACAGTAACTTATGGCACTGCATCTGCACCATTTCTAGCTTACAACAATTAGCATTAGACGAACAATCAAATTATCCTTTGGCAAGTACTGTCGTTCAGAAGGACTTTTATGTAGACGATCTAATTTCAGGCAATGATGATGAACAGCAAGTATTAAGGATTGTTACCCAGTTACATGGCATGTTCAGTTCGAGTGGAATGAATCTTCTAAAATGGTCCTCAAATTCAGAAATGTTATTGAGTCAACTTCCAAATCATCTTAGAGCAGACAAGGAAGCCATCAACATTGATAACAAAGCAACAGTGAAAACATTAGGATTGCAATGGAACCCGACAGTGGACATATTTGTATTCAAGGTTAGTCTTCCTTCATCAACAGTTTCATTAAAACGAACTATTTTATCTGCAATAGCTCGTTTATTTGATCCCATCGGGTGGATTTCTCCAGTTACAGTTTGTTGTAAAATAATCATGCAACAATTGTGGCTGGCAATGATCAATTGGGACGATCAACTTCCTGAGCCTTTGTATCAGCGTTGGCAAGATGTGCATTCACGGCTGCTGCTTCTGGAAGAAATTAAAATTCCTCGTCATGTTCTCATAGCAGGAGCAATTGTTGAGTTACATGGATTCTGTGATGCATCGATTAATGCATATGCAGCATGCATTTATGTGAGATCCATCGAGGCTAATGGACATATCACCATTCGTCTTTTTTGTGCTAAAACTAGAGTAGCCCCACTCAAACAAATTTCATTTGCACGCTTAGAACTTTGTGGAGCTTTACTATTGTCACGCTTAGTCAAAACAATTCAAACTTCAATTACAATCTATGTAAGTAACATCACAGCATGGACAGATTCTACCATCGTGCTAGCATGGCTTAGTCATCAATCAAGGCAGTGGAAACCGTTTGTCGCTAATCGCGTTTCCGAAATACAGTCGCTGGTACCACCTCGGCAGTGGCGACATGTCCCAACTAAACTTAATCCTGCTGATATAGCTTCAAGGGGAACCTTGCCTCGTGACCTCATTAACAGAGAGGAGTGGTGGACAGGCCCATCATTTCTACTTCATCCAGAAGACACTTGGCCAGCTTTTAAAAAACGGAATCAACTACACTCGAAGAGAAGAAATCGATCATCATATCACATTCGACTTCCTTCGCAGATGATCTCATAAACCGGTACTCAACACTTGGTCGTCTTCTTCGAGTGGTAGCTTACTCTCGACGGTTTATCAATCGCCTAAAAAATAAACACGAAGGTTCAAGAGAACAGCATGTCAGCATTACGGAAATTCAAGAAGCACTAAATCATTTGGTAAAAATTGTCCAACGTACCGAGTTCAAGGAGTTGTACGATTCATTAGAGAAGAAGGGCAAGATTACAAAGACTTACCAGAAGCTGAATCCTTTCATTGATACCCATGGTATAATTAGAGTTGGAGGACGGATTACTCATGCCAATGTTCAATTTGATCAGAGACATCCCGTGCTTCTTCCTAGACGTCACCACTTGGTGAAATTGATAGGTGAACCGTTTCGCTGAGTGGGGACGTGCTTTGTCGTGATGCATTACAATGTCCTCCATTGCCAATTCAGGTCTTTTCCTGCGTATGGCTGCTCGAAGATTCCTCAATGTGCCTCTGTAGCGTTCGGAATCGACAATGATATGCATTGAAAGAAACTCAAGCAGTATCGGACTACGGCAACCCCAAAAACATGTCAACATGACCTTGCCGGTTGATGGCACAGTTTTGAACTTTTTCTTTGTGGAAGATGAGGTGTGTTTCAACGAGCAACTTCATGTTCGGCCGTCAACTGTCGTGGCACCCATCTGCATGACACTTTGCGAAAGCCGAGCTGCTCGTGAACAATGTCGTACGCCGTCCCATATGAAATGTCCAACGTTGCAGCAGTTTCTCTCTCCACATGGATTCCAGCCAGAGCGATGTTCATCTAGCAGATCCTCTCGTCCTTCTTTAAAAGCCTTGCACCAACTTTGTACTGTTTGGAGATGCACGATATCACCTCCGTACATCGAAACAATTTCCTTATGGATATCGATTGGTTTCAGTCCTTTTGCACAAAGAAAACGCATAACACTCCGCCGCTCAAAAGCACTGGACGATGAAATGAGAGCCGCCATCTTGTTTGGACTGCCACGTCGCTAGTGCTTGGCAGGTGCACACGACACTAACACGAAACTTTAACAATGTACCAAACTAACTTTTATATATCGCAATTTTCTAATATCTGCTGTCATTTTTGAGAAAAAAATACGCGACATTACTTTTTGATAAGGTAAAGGCACCATACTGTACCTTAAAGTTTAACTAATGAATGTATATGAAAATTGAGTGAAATAGATGTATTACTAAAATTACAAAAATAATAATAAAAAAAGTGTGTAAACCTGCCCTGGTCTCCCCCATTTTACAGCAATTCTTGATCCATAGTATGAATTTAATTGCCTGCAGATGATTTTTATACTGATGATGATAATCGTCTGAAGAAAAATTATTTTTGAGCAAACAAAATCAGATTCTCGAGAAGTTCTCACGATTCAACAATAAAAGAAAAGAGATATACTGTATACACTCACATGCCAAAGCATCATCAATCACTGGGATAGCAGTGGACTATTTTTCAAGTGACAACACCATCATGTGCAAACAGTATAAATATGCAAATCAGTGTCAGTAGATTTATTTACACTGTCATGAGTGAGGGGTGAGGTGTTCAGTGTGACAATGATTACACGACGAGAGCTATCCTAGATCGAACGTGGCCTGGTATGTGGTGCACAACGTATGGGTCATTCAATATCGGAGGTGGCTCAAGAATTCAACATCCTACGGTTCACAGTTTCAAGAGTCTACCGAGAGTAACAACTTGACGGCATTACCTCCCACCATGGACAACGCAGTGGTCGACCACACCTTTTCAATGTACGGGACCAACGGCTTCTGAGTAGGATGGTCACCGCTAACAGGCAACTGACACTACGCCAGATGACATCAGATTTTTAACCAGGGTGATACTAAACCTGTATCGATGCGCACTGTGCATCGAAATCTGGTGTCCACGGAATATGGAAGCAAAAGACCCACGAGGGTGCCCTTGCTAACAACAAGACATCGTCAGCAACGTCTTTCCTGGGCCCATGAACACATCGACTGGACACTTGACAACTGGAAACGTGTGACCTGGTCTGATGAGTCTCGATTTCAGCTGATACGAGCTGATGGTAGGGCTACAGTGTGGCGCAGACCCCATGGGGCTATGGACTGTGCAAGTCGGTGGTGGCTCCGTAATGGGCTATTGTGGGAAGCTCTCCAGTCGGAATGGTTAGCAATGTCTACAGATGTCTTCCACCGACTTGTGGAATCAATGCCACTTCGCACTGTGGCACTTCGCCGTGTTAGAGGAGGTCTCACACGTTATTAGATGCTATCCTATGACTTTTGGCATGTCAGTGTATGTACTACGAATAGCCGATAGGGATGTCAAAACTAACTCGAAATTTTCAAAATCCTTTCAGAGATGGACGAATAGATGACAGGCAGATTGACTCGACTATTCGCATCATATGGAAAAATTTGAGATATTTAACTTCGCGATCGCCGAGCGCGACTATTCTTTAACATGGGAAACGATTTTGAAAACTTTATCACAGGTGTATTTAGGCAGATATCAAAAAATGAAAACATAGAGCATTCGGCATTTCTGTTTCGGTAAAAATTAAAAAAAAAAACACCGTATGATTCAAATTCGAATTTATAAGCTTAATATTTTCGAGACTTCATAACTTAGCAATATTGTCGTCTATGACGGACAGCTCGACACTCGAAGAAATAATTTTATGCATTAATGGGAAAATCACACATTTTAAGCTTTATAAGGAAAAAGTGTATTATGCATTAATAGGAAAAATTATTAACATTCTTTTATACTTGTTATTTTTTTCGTAATAATGTTGCTATTGCTTCTGCGCGCAACGAATTATTTTTAGCATAGGATTAGCGCTCCTCATTCACGTACCCAAGTGTGATATTTTTTAACTTATATTTGAAAAGAAGAGGAAGCGTTAATTTAGAGGAATCGAACACTTTAAATTTAAATTAATTTATGCGCATCCTTGAGGAATATTTGAACAGTTTGACCATACATGGTCGTCCATGTATGCTTGAAGGGGGGGGGGGGGGGCTTCAGGGCAGCGTTACGCACCGTCACAGAGGGATAGGGGAGAATTAGGTCTTGCGTTACGTAATGCTTATTCTGTAATTTATTTGAGACGAAATTTATGGGATGTTTAAAATTATGAAAACATGAACTAAGATCACGCTAGCAAAAGAGCTTATTTATATCTTTGTAGTCTGAGTTAGTTTGTTTTTCAAAATTTTATTTCTAGAATTATTATTAGTCATAAATTCTTTATAATTTTTATATAAAATTTTAAAATTTCATTCAAATATAATTTTATGACATCTAGATTTATTTGTCCCAAAAAGCTACATGATCATTGTTAAAAAAAATTATTGTAAAAAGTAACACGGATACTATGCAAACATAAGGCATTGAATTTTTTTTTCACATTGAACTTTTCAGATACTCTGACATTTGTTAAAACACTTCATTTTATCGTTTAACCATAAATATACATTGGAGAGTATATTTTATACACTTTCCTCGATTATTACTTATTACAGCTCAATGCTTCTTGCTGAAAGTTTGATATCATTTGGAACCCTAGAATTGTTTCTATACAAGCCAACCCTCTGAAGACTTGCGTTTTGATATCTTCCCTTAATGCATACGTTATTATATTCTGTACAATAAAATAACAGGTGGACGTGGCGCAGGAAATGCGGAATTAGCCAATCAGAAGCGCTAACACAAACGAGCCCTTACAGAAAGTTTATCAAAGGAGTTACGTTAAAATTATAGACCGTTAGAAGTTAGCATTGTTATTAGAAGTATGATCATTATTTGAATTACTTATTTCCAAATACTAAACCTTCGTGTACATATGCACAAAGTTATTATAGCCATTCAATATGTTTGAAATTACGACACAACATAATTTAGTCACAATAGGAATATGGTGGATTATTCTTTTTTGCAAATGACTGTTACAGTGTGATACTCATTTAACCATGATACAAATTATACCTTTATGTTCTGCAACATTGCTATTGTTTCCAATATAATCATCAACAAATTTTATGTTCAAAATACTTGAATCTGTCAAAGGGCATTCAAAATTATTTAATTGACAATTTGGTCTTCTTCAATTAAATTCTTCAAAGAGCTCACGACATGTTTGCTTTTAACAAATGATTGCCGCTTTGAAAAATGACGAATGAATACTCTCACGAAAAATATTTTGAATTGTGTGAATCTGTGTGTGTCTGCATATGTGTGTGTGTATGTGTGTGTTTGTGCGCGTGCACGTGAGCGAATCCGAGGATTTTTATGCATTTTTGTCAGTTGCAACATTAATCATTATTATTTTCATTAGAATCGTTATGAAGGACTATCGAACGACCTTCAACCGACCAAAAGGTTGTGTCGTTTTCCTCATTCACCAACTTTCACTTCCTCTTGATGCCGATTTCCTTGTCAAGATGAAAAAATAGTGACAGACACAAACGCACGCAAACAAATACACTTTTTTCTTATCATGAAAATCGACCGACAACATCTGCAATAGCAGTAATCAAAAGAAAAAAAAAGTAAATACAGACACTATAAAAATTAACGGAAATATCTAACTGTAAATGATCTTAGCGAGTTTCCTTTAAAGAAGAAACGACAATGGATTTGTTTGCGTTAATGTTTATTTGGATATAATGCAAGAAAATTACACATCACTTTTTTAAATATAATTGTAAGGAAGAATTAAAAGTTCAGAAAATTTAACAAACTACGAATAACGACATTCATAAATAAAGTTTAAATTCTAAACGGAAGCTTCATAGTGATTTTTAAATGGCTTCAGTAAATAAAACTACGAATGAAATACTTGAGTTACGTTTTTCATTAAGAATTAACAAATAATTCTGTATAAGCTTAATAAATAAAGTTTTAATCTGTAGGCCGAAGTTGATAAGTGGCAGTATGAAACATATTTTCTTGCATATCTTTTTTTCCTTTTTAGAGAGGGTGGCTCAAGAAAGTGCATCACTTTTGTTCATAGAAAGTTCTTCACTTTTCTCAGACAATAATCAAGATAGAAAAGTGCAGAACTTTTGATGAACTTTCTCGCATTAGAAACAATGAATTTTAAAATTGAATTATTGGTTGGGGAGAAAAAAGGTGATGTTCACAAATTTTGTATGCAGTCGGCAGGAACACCAGCTGGTCGTGGGATCGGAGAATTTAATCGTCAGAAAAACGGACAGACGGAATAGCCTGATCGGCCGCGCTCTGAGGTCCTCCCACTAGCCACTTAGGCTAAAGTCATATGCAGAGTGTGCCAAATTGATGTATACACTCTTTGAAACGTTATAGCTCAACAACGAAATGACATCGAAATACAGGGTGACCCAAAAAACGGGAATTTTTTAAATGTGTGGTGGCAGCACTGTGGGACAGTGACCTTGAGCAAGTAAACACTTTCCATTTTAGTAACCATGGGTCAGTGGAACGGGCAAAAGCATGCGTTAGCCATAAAATGTTTAAACCGCGTGATCTCAAGATTTGTCCGTTTGTGATTTTTTTCTTGTGGGGCTATCTCAAGAGTAAAGTGTACATGAAGCGACTAAGAACTCTGGATGAGTTAAAACAGAGAATTCAGGATGAAATTCACAGTATACCATGTCTAGGGGAATTTTACGAAATTCCTCCGTTATTGCTTCCCGAAGCTCTGGAATGTTATGAATCCTATGGCGGTAGACCTTGTCCTTGAGATAACCAAAAATCGAGTGGGGTCAAATCGGGTGATCTGGGGGGCCACTCAACTGGACCGCGTCTGCCAATCCACCGACCTGGAAATGTTTGATCCACCCAACTCCGCACAGTGAGAGCATAATGCGGCGGTGCCCCATCCTGTTGCCACCATATGGTGTCAAAATTATCGCGTTGCGTCAATAGGGGATACACAGTGTTCACCAGAAGGTCACGGTAGCTGTCTCCTGTAACTGTGTCCTCAAAGAAAAACGGGCCGAGCAGTCCATCGTAACTTATGCCGGCCCACACAGTGACACCAGGGCTCTGGTTGTCTACCTCCAATTCAATGTGTGGATTGGTTGCACGCCAATACACGCAGTTGTGGCGGTTCACATATCCTGAGACGTGAAATTTTGCCTCATCGCTCCATTCCACATGGCGTGCTAACTCAGGATCGTCCTCCAGCATTGCAAACCAAGTTTCGGCAAACTCCAATCGCCTGTCGGGATCATCTTCGAGCAAGTGATTTGTTAAGCGAGGATGATATGGCCTCAGTTTCAGATCCTTCAGGATTCTTTGAATACTCGTATGAGAAATGTCTAACCGAGCAGATAGCCGCCTTTGCGACTTGTCTTTTTCTTGAGAACTGGCCAACTCATTTTGCAGGCGCACTTTGTTGGCGTCAGTAACAACGGTCTTGGGTCTACTGCGTTTACGTTGTTACTGCCAGTTTCATCAAACTTCTTGTTTACGTTCTTGATCGTTATCAACGAAGGTCCGGGTGTCCCAAACTTAGCTGCCATACGACGTTTCACTTTTGAGTAATTGTTGGTCGCTGAGTACAACCTCACACAATCTACCTTCTCTTCCAGACTCAATCGCTGCGCCGCCATCTTGATATGGACGATCCTCATGATTCACGCCTTTTTCGCATCCCCTTGCTCACATAACGCGCGCAATTTGAATTGCGTCAGTCGCGCGTGACGCGCACACGGCGCTTTCAAAGATTGTATATATTAATCTGGGCCACCCTGTATTTAAAACACAGGTTATTTGTGATAAAATGCCAATAACACTGTCGTTATTTTATACAGGGTGGTCCATAAGTCTGTCCCCCCTTTTATTTTTTGAACCGAAGCAGATATGTCAATTTTGATGAATCCAATGAATAGGAAGTTGTGGGTGGCCTATCCCATGGTGCACTTTTCATCATCCCAAATATGCAAATTAGGACACATTCAAAATTTATCTCAAAAACCGTAAGGGATAGAGAAAAAAACCCAATTGCAAACTTGTTCAGCATAAAAAAACAAACAAAACAAAAAAAAAAAATCATCCAAATCGGACCAACCAATCACCCACAATCACGCGGTGACTGTTTGTAGTTTACAAACAGTCACACTTCATAAGGAAAACTGAATGTTGATATTTCCGCCATGTAAAGCATGCAAATCAAAAAATTAACATAAATTACCATACTCGCATTCACTTTCATGCGGAAAAGCAAATAAAAGGCATGTTTCAGCACACAGAAGACAGAACAATTCCAGGATGGCAAGCTACAATGTTCCGGAAATGGTCAACATGATCTTCTGATTGTGGGTGATTGGTTGGTCCGATTTGGATGATTTTTTTTTGTTTTGTTTGTTTTTTTATGCTGAACAAGTTTGCAATTGGGTTTTTTTTTCTATCCCTTACGGTTTTTGAGATAAATTTTGAATGTGTCCTAATTTACATATTTGGGATGATGAAAAGTGCACCATGGGATAGGCCACCCACAACTTCCTATTCATTGGATTCATCAAAATTGACATATCTGCTTCGGTTCAAAAAATAAAAGGGGGGGACAGACTTATGGACCACCCTGTATAGTAACAATCTTGACAATCTTTATTTTATAGTGTATTTTCATAGTACGAGTGCCATTTTCCCTTAGCCATAAACAAAAGGCGAGATAACTAGGAATTAGGAGGATTTTCTTTGACCACTGGAGAGAGGACGGCAACCGCTAGAGATTTTTCCTTGGAGCAGTCAACAGGACAACCATTGTTTGAAAGGTTTGGACAACTGGAAACCCGTGGATCTGACAACTAGCCTCTACTTCGCTAATACCATCAATCATGATGGACAAAGATGTCTTTATAATATGCTGATACGTGAGCGATTGGAGGAATTGACGTTGGCTTTCACCGCATCTTAAATATCAACGCATTTTACGAACTATCCTTGCTATTTGGAATGAGGGTCTCACTTGCCCTGAGGAAGATGGAACGGACTGAAAAATCTTGGGCACCCTTCTAAGCTTGGGAAGTATTCCAGTGGTGAGTGAACTTCTGAAAAATACATAGGAAAACTCTAACTCCAATAGAACTGCACTGTACCAAGCAGTATTTTTTATTTCTAATCACTGATAATTTTAAGCTCTTATGCTTGAGACTTTGAACATTTCAATTGAAAATACACTATGCATTGTACTATAATTGCTAAATTATTGAAAAAGTAGTAGAAATAAAGAAATCTCTTCCCCACATATAAATGTACATTTCGACCATCATGTCGAAGAAAAATTTTCCATTTAAATACAGGCTGATAAGTTTGTTCGTTTCATGCTAAATGCATTCTAAATTTACGATGCCTAATAATTTGAAGATAACTTTATAGCACAAATTGATTTACTTTAAGACCTACAGTTATCATTTTCTAGATTATTTATCGTCAAAATTCATTTCCATATTGGTTTAGTGTTGAATTAGGATACCACTTATTCAAGAAACATTATTACCACCAAATGCTTTGCGTACGAGTCCAAAAGGCTTGATGGCTCCCAAGGAGCACGACAGACGCAATTTACCTATGGAGTTGTTGTGTCAAACGATTTTACCAAAAACATAATGTCACGTGGCAGTGGAATGATAAGTGTAAACACAGAAGTAAGGATACGAAAATTGGTGCAAATGATAATAAAATTTATTAGAACTATAAAGAAACACAATATACTTCAGCTTGAAGTTTAAGCACTACAACAAACGTAAAATAGGTCAGTTTGGACGCACTAAATGAGAGGCCAAGCTCACTTGAAGAATGCGTAAAGAGAGCTAAAAATATTCCAATTGCTACAGTACGAATAATTATATGAACGGAAGAATAACGCTCAAATACACTATGTCGACACCAAGAAAAATTAGAGAGACCCGTCTGGGCAACTTATTTGCGCTAGGCTCAATGACCAATCAGCCGTAGCAAGAATTTTGTAGGAGAATTTTACACTAAAGATTGTAGGCCACCTCCGTGCGTTGAAAGACGATGCTTCTAAATTTTTCAATAGACACATTAATTTTGAACAAAATTATTTAAGTCTAGTTCTGATTTTATCCAGATGCATACTAATCTGAGAACACCATTACTTAAGCATAGGTGAGGCTTGACTGCAAGTATTATAACACTTTGCAATAGAAATTAGCATTGAGAAGCACATGAACATACACTTATATAGTAGGACGATATGCCATAAAGTTATCGACATACGCCTTAATCGGGATCACTGTCACTTCAATTAAAGGCGAAGCCTTGATGCAAGTATACCACGAATTTTGCACTGAGAATTTGTATTAAGAAATAGGAGCACATTCGCTTATGCAGAAGGACGAATGCGTCTAAAAATTAACACTGTACACTTCTAGTTGGGAGCACAATGACTTTAGCGTAGGCGAGGCCTAAATACCAATAAAGAAATATAATAGCCCGTTAGGCTAACTTGCACAGCCGTATAGAGTAAGTCTAAATAACACTACGTGCTAACTAAACGGACGTAACGTGGTTAGGTCCTTGAAGCAGAAAGAATTCTTTGGCACATTAGAAAAGTTAACTATAGGCCAGTTTGTATTTTTAGAACGGCTATTGTGCACGTCGAAGATATAGTCTAGTTCATAGGTAGCTTAGTTGGCTTACCCTAGTCGTTCCAGATATTGCCGTTAGTATTAAAGTTCCTGCTGAATCGGTCCCTCGATGCAGCCCAGGTCATTGCTAATATATCCTCTCAATCCGAAGAGGAAAATTCCATTGGATGGCGCAAGAGCCATTGAGATCCTATCCTCCATCGTTGTATGCGATATTAAAGAATACCATACACTCGTAATGTAAAGGAAGACTACGGCAGACGGGAACTGAGATACTTGAATCCAGAAATCTCCTTCCTCGCTCTGGAACGTAGTTGTTAACGGTCGGTCAAAAACCCTCACCGGTGAGAGAATGATGACGTAATTTCTCACTGGGCTAACCGTCTTTTTCTCGGTGAGGACGATGAGACTAACCGGTTAGGCATAGCAGCACTAACTGGCGTTTCTGACCGTGTTAAAATGACGTTACAGTTTTCTCACTGGGATTTCTGACCGACCAAGCGCTAACTCTTCTCACCGGTGAGAGTTTTTGACCTTAGCCCATGAATCCCCTCTTTCCTCAGGAAACGGAACCGATGTCCCAGTCCTGACTTCCGCTTCGCTCCCTCGCTTCCGCGCACGGGCGCTTCCATTCTGCCTTCTGGGGTTGGTCGCTCCCCGCTCTCTCACATCGGCTGCCTTCGTTTCTTTCCAAGGAGCGCGAGCATCCAGTTTGCTTCGTATCTTGTCCTGTGGTGCGTAAAAACGGACCGTGACACATAAGAACTATTAGATTTAAAAATTATTTGCCGATTCTTCAGTAGACGAAAAATTGGAATAAGCAAATGAACGTATAACCACAATTGGTGTCTAGTTCTATTTAAAAAGTGATTACGATAACTTTCCTCAAGATTGTTGGTTGGAATGATAAACCTTGGCAATATTTAGCTAAATTTAACATTGCTTTGCCAAGTTCTGTCGTTAAGCTCATGATCCCTTCCTAAAACTATGTAAATTGAGGATTCTGAAGTGTTATTTATTTCCTAGAATGTAATTTAGACACAAGCGGAGTTCCTCTTGCTTTTTTGGGTCTTAGAATATTAATTGTTGAATGTGTAAGTAATATAGTGATCTACTAATTATGTTTAGACCGGAGTAAAAGGATTATTATTGCTTAGGCAGTTAAGACGCTAAGTCTGGCTTTTGTTTAGCCTTTGTTGTTACGTTGTATCACCCTGTTAACTGTAACAAATCATGAGTATATTCCAAGTTTGGTCTTTATTGGTTAGTGCTCAAGTAGTGGATAACACTGAGACGGCATTCGGAATGCCTATTGTAGATCAATCTGGAGAAACCTGTTACGTCAGTACCTCTTTTGTAAATGATTCTTCAGAAGTAATTCCTGGGCTTATTGGCGCTTCTTATACTAATTAAATGTCTACATCATAATAGGAGGGATTAAGCTTCTATTTTTCTCTAGCTACACAGTAGTAAAAGAGAATTTGTTTAATTTTTTTGCCCTAACATTTTGCATTTTTTGACCTGTTTAATTTTTTTTGCCCTAAAATTTTCCATTAAGATCTTAATTCAATATACAATTAACCTTTTAAAATATTATTTAATTTATTCTCGACTATTTACTTATGTATTGCGAAATACAGAAGGTTGTTTACGATCTTTGGTAACGATTTATTGCGTGAATGTTGCGGGTCACGTGCACGTACGAGTGACAGAAAGCACGTGAAATGATGCTTTAACCATCAACAGAGAGAGAGAGAGAGAAATAATTCAATTGCATGAACCCTTTAATACCATTTGCCGTATATTAAAGATTAAATTTTAAATACAATTAAATTAATTCTTTTTTTTTCATAAGTAAAATTTGAAATACATTTCATGTGCAGACCACGGCTGGCTTCTTACTAATTGCTGTCCACCGCTAACGTGAATTCTTGAGCACACGATCGGGATGAAGAATGAGAAGAGTACCGTACGAACTGAATGCGGCGACCTATTCAGATTTGTCTACCGAAGGGATGGTTCTAAGAAATTGTAAATAAAAAGCCAAGTATGAGCACATCGAATCAAAGCATCAAATAAGTTCACTTAACTAGATAGCTTAATATAGATTATAATAAGAGCTTAAATACCATACGCCGTTTCGCTGCTCGCCATAGCGCGACAAGCCGAGCAGGGCCCTGTCGATGTTACCGGCTAACGCTTAAAGTTAGACAGGCGATGAGAATGGTTAACACTGGATCCCTCCGGGAATGTAGGGTAAAGTTGAGTTGCTGGCATTTCTTTGATATCACGAGATACCGACGAGCAGGGGGTGTAACTTCCGTTGCTAGACCTGACGAACTCGATGATCTGCTGCTTGAATTCAAAGCACTAACTTGTAAGATCGGCGTGTAAAAATTCTCAAATGTATTTGTAGAAATTTCATGAACATAAATGTTCTGATTAAAAGTCTCACTTAATGGGTGCGATAAATAACTGGCAAAGTTACTGGCCTTAATCATGCGTCCAAACGCTTTCGAGGCCTGTCTCAAATTTCGCTGGGCGACCCGGGAATTTCGGGAATTTTCCACGCTGCCGTCTATTACTTCTTCCGTAAAAACACCTCGTACGATTTCCCCGATGTAGAACTATGAAATTTAACTCTGTTGGATAGGATCTGAAGCCGCTTTCCTCCATTGGGTGCTGGTAAACTTCAGAATAAATAATATTGCCATTATTATAAATATTATCCAAATCCTTCTCACCAGAGCTGTCCAAGTTGCTTGTTCCAAGGCGGTGTCTAAGCGTGGTCGCGCGTGAACTTTGTTTCCTTCGAAGCCATTTGTTAATCCTTTTCTGTTTTCTTATTTCCCATTTTATTCCATTTTCCAGCCTTCTTAATTTGCATGTTCCTTCGCTCCTCGAATCGCCTTCGATCCTCGCTCTTCCTTCTGACGCCAGTTCCATTATCTTTAATGGGGACGCACTGATGAGGACGGCGATAGTTTTTACTTACTTGGCTCGATGCCATCTCGCAATCGACGCTCCATGCTTGCCTTCGCCGTTGTGACTCTCCACAATTGACGTCATTTACTTGTTTACGAGGCCAAAGAGGAGAAGCGAAAGTACCTTGGTATGGCGATCGAAAAATACCTCTTTTTATGGCTTATACCACAGGTGAACCCCACGCTGACCATTATTACATCCTCTCATTACTCCGCAAACTGTTGTGCAATCTCTGTAATTTTTCTTAGTACTGCCACCAGCAATAATAACATCAAACTCTTCACCCTCCCTTACTTGTTTACAAAGGAATTTTTCTTAAGTGAAGCTGGAAAAAAGATGCCATAAATTATAGCACCTTCTCTAAAAATAAGCCCTGACAGATCAATGTAAAAATCTTTAAAAATAGCTCTAAACAGTTTTTATTTTTATTTTTTTTTTCATATTGTGTTGTAAGAATATTGCGAAGAAAATTACGAGATAGTAACTAAGGACTAAATATTTAAACAGATAGACTTATAATTTTATTTCTTATATAAAAATATTTGGATAGATATTATTGTAGTTTTTAATATAACTTTTCTGAATTAGTATCTTGGAGAATTACCTATTTAATTACATGGGTTTATTTACATGTATGTTGTAACAGCAGTCCTTCGATCTCTTGTAAACGAACCTCTTGGCGAGAACATAGAACAGTACAGCTGAAGACGTAAAAAGAGTTAAAAAAAAATCATACTTCCCATGCCGGGAATCGAACCCGGGCCTCCTGGGTGAGAGCCAGATATCCTAGCCACTAGACCACATGGGAAACTGATTTAGAGTAGATTTAATGATCATCAAATATTAGCTTTGATCCTAAGAATTTTTTTTATTTTAATTTTATGTTCGCTTTAAAAGGAGAAGACGAAGAAAGATGAAAGGTACGAGTGAAATGGGATTACTAACCAGGCAAGGTGCTTCACTTAGAGTATTTTAAGAATATAGTATGCCATAATCAATGGTAAGTGAAATAAGGCAATAAATAAATTGTCATCTCCAGTTTAGAATTCTTGTGTTTAGAGAGAATAAGGTATGCACAGGAAACCCCTTTTATTAACACAATTCAGCACACGAGTTATATTTTCCAGAGACATGGGAGAATGGCTCATTGTTTACAACAAACGAAAAAATATTGATTGTTAAAATCCAAGATGGAGACAATGAAGGATGAATTGTTGCCCGGGCCCCGATGATCATGTGACTTTTGAGTGCCCTGGTCTGCCTCTCGTTGGCCTCGCTTGTTTACGCGGAGGCGACACTTCGTATCTGACTTTGCTCGACTGCTCTTGATGCGATGACATCTTCTGATGGCAGCGACGGTTCTTTTCCCCCTGCTATGATGTCACCTCAGGACTTCCGCCGATTAATTGCTTCGGCTGATGTGACACTGTTATATCTGCATTATTCTGTTTCAGTCGAAAGCAGTAAACATCATGAAAAATATCTCCGAAAATCGGACCTTACTGGAAGGGTACATTATTGCCCTTTCCGACGCTAATTACAGCTATTCTGTTATAATTAGCGCATGCAAAACACGAAATTTCTCTGTTTCGAAGAAAGGCGTATCGGCAGTACTGAATGGAACAGGAAAATTCCGGGAAAGGTTAATTTCAACTTGTCAGAAACAGCAAAATCCTCGAGTTCCTACAAGCCGAACATCACAGGTCATTCGAAAGGTTAAGTAGCTTGTCCTGTATGAGATCGCAACATTGTAGGAACTTCACAGGCTAGCGTAAATTAAAGTAATAAACAAAGATTTGCAACTGGAAAAGCGTCATAAGAGCTGTATTCATAAGCTGCTGCCGCAACACGTCGCAGAAAAGAAGAAGGACTGTCGGAGGCTCTATGAGGGTTACCTTGCAGCAGAACGATGAAAAATGAACCCTATATCTACCTCAACGATTGCAACAAACCCCGCGCGATTTTCTACTATCCACATGGAGAGAAGTCGCAACA
This sequence comes from Rhysida immarginata, assembly GCA_023313115.1. Taxonomy (NCBI): domain Eukaryota; kingdom Metazoa; phylum Arthropoda; class Chilopoda; order Scolopendromorpha; family Scolopendridae; genus Rhysida; species Rhysida immarginata. The sequence continues at coordinate 2,754,739 of JAHWFO010036886.1, forward strand.
ACAGTGGTCCAAGGCATGTTAGGAAAGGTTTTCAAAAGGATTTATGGCGATTGCGGGATACACGTACAACGGCAAGCTCACAATCAGAAGAGTGGACAGGATTTCTTGTTAACTCCTTTAACTATCAGCAGCATGTTCTCAGTTCAATTTTCCACGAGGAAATCCCTGCATTGTATGGAGAGGACAAAAGCAAAGTTTGGCTGCGTCAAGAAAATGGAAAATTCACGTTGGATTTGGAAAATGAAACTGGAATTCACGTTATACCCTTTCATGATATCCCAGGCAAGTCACCAGATGCGTCCCCAATGGATTTCTGTTGGATTATTGAAACGAGGCTTCCTCGACGCCGTCCAAAGCCTGCAAACAGGAATAGAACATCAGCCTCGCCGCTCTGCAGACATCTCTTCCACCGTGGAAGATACGGTGCAGGGCAATAGTCCACAACCAGGGTCATCAAATAGAAGATGATCGTTGGTGGAGAAAGGGGTTTTCTTCGTAAACTTTCTCCTCCAAATCGTTACCGTAGATCGTAATCAACCTTCTGTAAAAACTACTTATTTCTTTATCATATTGTCTTTCATTTCCCTATTAAGCCGAACAAGGTCTACAAGAGAGCAAGGGCGACCCCTTTAGACCCCTCCGGGTAAAGTCAGAGGTCACACTAATGCCATTATTTGTGGGTGTCGGCGCGTCACAAATCATGAAAATATTATTTCATCATGACAATGCACACCCTCACACAATTCTGAAAATCCGAGTAGCATTCATCAAATTGGGTTGGATTGGACTCTCCCCATACCTTGCAGTCATCTTCTGGCTACTCTGATTTTCATCTATTTGGTCCACTTAATGATGCGAGCTAAAATTTGAAAATGACCAGGACGTGGTTTCATGCAGTGATCATACCGCTATTCTATACAACATAAGAACAAGAACTATACAGGTAATGCACGCATGAATATGGATTATTAACGCATGAATATGAGTTTAATTAATTTATATTATGAGTTATTTTCATGCATTTTAAATATATAGTTTAACAGGGGTGGGGGGGGGGGTGGCATTACTTTCTGAGCCATTCTCCCATGTCTCTGGAAAATATAACTCGTGTGCTGAATTGTGTTAATAAAAGGGGTTTCCTGTGCATACCTTATTCTCTCTAAACACAAGAATTCTAAACTGGAGATGACAATTTATTTATCGCTTTATTTCACTTACCATTGATTATAGCATGCTGTATTCTTAAAATACTCTAAGTGAAGCACCTTGCCTAGTTAGTAATCCTATTTCACTCGTACCTTTCATCTTTCTTCGTCTTCTCCTTTTAAAGCGAACATAAAATTAAAATAAAAAAAATTCTTAGGATCAAAGCTAATATTTGATGTTCATTAAATCTACTCTTAATCAGTTTCCCATGTGGTCTAGTGGCTAGGATACCTGGCTCTCACCCAGGAGGCCCGGGTTCGATTCCCGGCATGGGAAGTATGATTTTTTTTAACTCTTTTTACGTCTTCAGCTGTACTGTTCTATGTTCTCGCCAAGAGGTTCGTTTACAAGAGATCGAAGGACTGCTGTTACAACATAAATAAACCCATGTAATTAAATAAGTATTTATCCAAGATACTAATTCAGAAAAGTTATATTAAAAACTACAATAATATGTATCCAAATATTTTTATATAAGAGATTCGCAATATTCTTACAACACAATAAGAAAAAAAAAATAAAAATAAAAACTGTTTAGCGCTATTTTTAAAGATTTTTACATTGATCTGTCAGGGCTTATTTTTAGAGAAGGTTCTATAATTTATGGCATCTTTTTTTCCAGCTTCACTTAAGAAAAATTCCTTTGTAAACAAGTAAGGGAGGGAGAAGAGTTTGATGTTATTATTGTTGGTGGCAGCACCAAGAAAAATTACAGAGATTGCACAACAGTTTGCGGAGTAATGAGAGGATGTAATAATGGTCAGCGTGGGGTTCACCTATGGTATAAGCCATTAAAGAAGTATTTTTCGATCGCCATACCAAGGTACTTTCGCTTCTCCTCTCCCTTGACGGCAAATATTGATGGGGCTGTTCACCTTCGTTCATGTCTCTCCCTCTTTTTCTTTGTGCTTTTTGACAACCCCTAGCTAACTCTATCTGAAGAATGGCAGGGAAGACTATCCCTGAGAATGGCAATGTATGAATTGGTTAGACGAGGGGAGACTTACGAATATCACGCGTAAAGGAATTATCATTGGTGTCAAATCCTTTTTAGAAAAATGTTTCAACGGCGTTTATCAACTGATGCGGACTAAACGTATCGGATGGGGTGTAAGAAGACCAAAGAAAACGCATTGAAAAAAGCAAGTTTAAAATGTGATATTTTTATATTTGTAGCATACATTGCAATTAGAATGAATTCAAATCGTTGCTTTAGTATCCCATAACTAATATATTTTGAAAAAAGAAGGTTTAATATTTATATGGGATCCCTCTTTCATTAAGATCCAATAATATTATACATTCAATTGGTAAAATAAATTTTCTCTATTAAAGTGAAAGAAGAAACATTTATTAATAGAGAAATTCATCGGAATTACGATTCAATCAGAAAGCCCCTTAACTAATGTGAAAACTTGAAAAAGGAGTTCCAGATTTCCTTGAAACATTTCTAACATCTAAGGAAAAAGAAAAGTTTTCGGTCCTTTTAAGAAACTTATTTTATAACAGTTATTGCAAAGGCGTTTCCTAACCGCCACTCTATCCCTCATTATCCTCCTTCCCCCCCCCCCCCTTCCCTAAGTTGAGAAACATTCATCCCCATCGTTCAGAAAATTCGCCAACACTTTTTTCATAATTTCTGGCTGCTGACATCTTTAGATCTTTCGCAACTTCGGGAACGTCACATAATTATCACCTGACATTTGAAGTGGCAGGAAATGATCTTATAACCAGTGCCTTTACGGAGGCAACACCGTCATTCGTCTGTGAATTACATGGACGTCTATTTATCCAGGGAACCGACTAAAACTCCTACTGGACAAAGCCCTTACGTACAAAACCCCCAGGAATAAAACCTCCATACATAAAGTGCATAATCCCAAAACCAAACCCCCTTAGTAAAAATGCAAAGGACTTTGTACTCACAAGTAAAGTCTCAATTTTGAATAGCTGTCATATCTGAAGTAATTCAGACATAATATATTTACGCTCAGATTTTGCAATTGTTATTTTGGGTTTAAGTCTCTTATTATCATAATACTAACAAGAAATTTAAATAGGTGTTGATTTTAAAATTATGTTGAGCAAAACGCCGAGATTTATATAAAATACTTTAAAAATAATACATCAACTACATAAAAATTATTTAAAAACTGAAGTTCAACTTGAAGATTATATCTTCCTTCGTAATTTTATTGTGAAGGCTTTGTTCATGGGAGTTTTTTCATGAAGATTCTCTCCAGTAAGGTCTCTTCCTACCATCATTTTTCTACACCACCATATGATGAGTCAATAAGATTAATAGAACTCTCTAATGAGATACGCTTAGATGTTCTTTGGTAAGATGCAGCCAAAGAATGATAACATTGTTTATGGCTTAACATTGCGAATAAAAATCATCTGTAAAAGGGTACACTTTTTTTTAGTCTAAACACTTGAGTAAAAAACAAATGAACAAATAAATAAATAAATAAATTTCATAACAGAGTTTTTATAGCGTTCGCCATAAAATGCAGTTTCAGTAAAATTAATTTTTCGTAAGATTATTAAAAATGGCTGGAACTACACTCCCCTCTAAAAGTTATTGGATATTACTCGCAAAATTTTTAATATGATGCAAAATTGATATATGATGCAATTGATCAGAGTAAGCCTAAAGTGTTTATGATGCAATTGATATCAGAGTAAGCCTAAAGTGTTTATTAATGACAAGAACAGAGATCTTTATAGATTATTTTCTCAATGATGCATCAGGGAACGAATCAAAACACTATAAAAGTAATCTTTGATTAATGTCTAATATGGGATATGCCTTCCTCTAGCCCAGTGATGGGCAAACTTTTTTATTAAAGATTTTCAACCTTTTCTGAGATTTTTAATAAAAAGTGCACTGTTTCCCTAAAAATAATTTCAAATTATCCTATTTCTGGTCTCTCTTGAGGATATTTCTAAATAATCTTGCGGGCCGCATGGAATCCGGTAGCGAGCCGAAGAGAAACCGGAAGCGGCCCACGTGCCGTAGTTTGCCCATCAGTGCTCTAGCCTGATGCATGCCTCATAGATTCATTACTTCAACAGTACTTGATCACTCATTAGGTGATCAAGTGCTGTTGAAGGCAGCAATTATCACCATTCGAATTCGCTCGTTTGGTGATATTTTATTGAGAACTATTGACAGTTCTTGGCGTGTCCACTTGAGAGGAGGTTGATGTCTCATTGATACTCGATAGGTATAAGGTCAGGAGAGAATGCAGCAAGAACATTGCATTACACCTGGCTGCGGTAGGTAATAATCTACAGTTTTGCTCTGTGCGAACTGGCATTATCATCCTACTACACTGGTATAAGGTCTGACATAGTGATCAAGAATTACATCTCGATATCGTAAAGTTGTCCCTGTGCGCCTGCAAACACCTGGAGATCGGTGCGGTCACTCAACGAAAAGTCAGACCAAACTGTCACACATCCACCTCTAATGGCGCGATATTGATGGGCTGGTATAGGGTACCAGGCTCTTTCTACATCAGCAGACGTATGTTGTCTGCTCCCATTGAGAAACAAGACGCATCTGTAAAATGGCACTTGCTCCACTGATCTTTGGCACACATCTCGCTGGTCGTCGTGCATATGCCGCCTACGACACATGCTGCTCTTCATATAGTTGCAAGGTGTGCCCGTAAAACAGGTACTGTTGATTGACAGTTATGTCTGTGTAGCGATCGTCTGGTAACTATTCCGATGCTTTAGAACCAAATCCATAACCATGAGATTAAAGAATGAATAACACCAATGGAACGGATGATTTTCAGAGCGTTTTTCTCACTCGCAAAACCCTACAGTTGTGTGAAAATGTGGAAGCCATCTGAAAATGGATGGTCGAATAATTCCCAGTTGAAATAGATCAGGCGTCCAGTTTGTTCATCATCACGGACATTTATTCTCGCCTCATTAAAGTTCTAAACACTCTTGTTATACTATTCCGTCATAACATTTCCATAAGATTTCGGGATTTGATGATAAATTATGAAATATTTTTGCGTTCAGAAATCTCTTCACTAATTTCAACTGTACACATGGTGGTATTTTCCAATTTTCTTTGTATTTTAAGCGGAAGCAGTAACTTCACAAATGTTCCTAAAGCAATTAAACTCATAAGGAGTATGTCAAACATTGACTGAAACAAGCTGACTTGAATTCGTCGAGTTCAATTACCTGCGCAAGTGCGATACGCAATCGCGTACTATTTTTCGAATGGCATTCGTAAATCTTTTGTAAAGCTTATGTGTTAAACGAGAGGTGATTAAATACTGTTTATAGAAGTTTATTCGGATAATATAGGCATTATCCTTCCGCACTTGGATAATTTCAATTCTAAAGTTGGCCTAGATTTTTAAAAAATATTAAAAAAATGAGACCCAAGCGAATGTTACAATATTTCTAAAGATAGTTTCCTCTTTTTTCCCTGAAAATAGGAATCTCCAAAAGGGTTCGTAATCCGTCCAATGATTTTATCTGAAAGGAATCAGATGGTAATTGGGCCACATGCTGACGAGAGCTACCGTTTTATCATGATCTACCAAGACTATCTCAATATATTTGTTCAGATGAGAGCTCTATCTTCAAATAGAGCAGAGGAAGTTGCAAAGCATTTAGTCTTTTTTTCCCTGCACCTGCTGTTTCAATCCGGTATGGCAGAGTTCTCTATAGAATAATAGAACAGCTCAAGTTAATGTGGAAGGATTCGTCGAGCAGGTGAAAAATTACAACATATCGAGATGAAATATGAAGATACGAAGATCATGTTTGTATCTTATATAAAATTAGGCCATCATCACCCTCGCTACGCAAGGAGTCAGTACATGGGAATTGAGGCAGAGGAACCGCTGCAGGATGTGTTAGACAGTATGAGGCAACCAGTTGCAGTAAATAATGGAGCTGATGATATTGCAATTGCGAAGGTATAAGAGAACAATGTTGTCATTAAGGAAATAGATCAAATTGGTTCTGCTAAATCCGTCCCCACAGGTCATCATGTGAAACTGAAATTGAGAACTCGTCTTCAAGTCTTAACAACCAATAAACTTGAAGAATCTTTATGTGTACCTTGTGTAAAGAACAAATAAGCTTATGTAGTAAAAACAGAGAGTTTGAAAATAAAAGCATTTTCTTCCAAACTAAAAGATGAAATTAACCTCCAACGAGAATCATTTCCTCCTGTTGAAATTGGGAACAGAATGATGGTTCAAATTCCTGTAGTCGAAAGATCAGGAGTGAAGTAGAAATGTTTATTTTTTTTATTATTATTAGGGTAACAAATTGCAACAAATGCAACTTTCTTTCACAATCAGTAAACAGCCTAAAACACAAAAATCACATTATCATGAATAAGTGCCATACTGTGCTGAATTTAAAAGTGCATCAAAAATGAAACTTTTCTTGTTAATGCAACTTTTAATGTGTTTGTAACTTTATTCTTTATTGTAAATTTATCATCCGCTGTTCTATTATGCTCTCTTTCTCCCCCTTAATGATTCTTTAAAAATTTCCTTTCTGTTCGAAAGTTGCAATAGTTTGCTCCTTTAGAATCTGCCTTCCATGTGCTCTCCATATCGATATTTGACGTTAAGAACAAAATTTTTGATGAATGAAGAGTTATACAATTGAAAGGAAGACATTGGAGTTACTTTGCAGCACATTGTCCAGTTGGCGATTCTCAGCATGATTTTTCAGACAAAATTGTTTTGGCTTTTTTATCAGCCGATATACCCTTATGCAAAGTGCGAAATAAGAAAATGAAAGAGCTCTTCACTTCTATGGACCATGTTCTTCCTTTAGAAACAACACTTCGATCACGTGTGGCTGTACTTGCAAAGAAATATTACGAATCAAAAAGGAAGTTGCCAATAAGGTTTTCTTTGTTACAAACGAAAGTGATGTTGGAGGCAAAAAATTCTTCAGCTCACTACTAGGAAATGCAGACAATCCCACCACCACCTACTTAGTTGACTGCAACTTTTTGCAACTTTTATAGTTTATAAATGCAACTTTTTAGATTTTAGATGCAAGATTTTTGTTGCCCTAATTATTATATTTTTTTGTGCAATAGTGCCTGCAGATAATTAATTTTACACACTTGTGAATTAATAAAGAACACTTCCTCAAACATGCACAATATATTAGTTCATTTTGTGCCGTGAAAATGCACCGAATGATGTTTGTAATAGAGAAAGATGTCTTCAAGAAATTAGTTACATACGATCGTTTTCTGAAGTAAAGCTTCCACTCCGTATAAACAAAGAGTGAAAATACAAAACGATACACAGAAATTTTGAATTTTTTTCTGTTTCCTGAAAAAAAACACTGGCCTATATTTAACCTTAGAATTGTTAAGGAAATGGATTAGTAATAGATTGTAAAGGAGCTTAATAAGGCTAATCATCGCTACATTTTAATTGTTGCTGTTTATCTATCGTCACATCGTCACAGACACTGAAGACAAATGACACCTTTGTTAAATGTTAACCATTTAAACGATAAATACTTGTAAATAATCTTAAAAATTTTTCTTTTTAATTGTTCTCCATAACTTTTTATGTCCGTTAGATTATGCACAAAATTCTAAAGCAGATAATTATATTTTGAAGCTTACATTGCTAAATTGAAATGATCTGAATCATAGGGATTGTAAAACGAAACCCAGCTGAAACATGTTTACGGTTTAATGGAGAGATGGAAGGCAAATTCATTGAATGTAGATTAGAAAAGTGATGATTAGAAACTTTAAAAGCATTACACTTTTTCTCTATGGGAACACTTTTCAGAATTGAAAAGAATATTAATTCCAGTAATACAAACAACAATTGCAGAAAACCAGAAAAAATATAAAAGGGGAGAAGAGATCTGGATATGTTCAATACAATAAAAGAAATAAAAGACTCTTTAACCACAACAACTTTTAAAAAAGAAAAATACAACCTTATCCTGTAAGCACTTTTCGAGGGCGAAGCTCTCATCATTCAGCAGGTAGAATAGGGAGTAACACACCAGATGATACTGAGTGTGATAGAAAAATAAATGGTATTTATAATGAGAATCGACCGATTATAGAAATAGCACTCAAAAGACAGACATAAAAGAAATTCAGTGATTGGTTATGGTCATCCACCACTGAATCAGTTGGGAGTTGCTGATTGGCCCTTTGTCTGAGTTAAGTAAATCACTGCTGTTGGTGGAATGGATCTCCATACTCACAAAGGCGTCCAGGAATCGTTTATTGTTTATTGCTTTCAAAAGTTTAAGGTTTTGGAAATGCACTGATTACATCTTCCGACAACTGAGCTGGTAGCTGCCACAATCTGGTCGGGTGTAATTGCTCGACTACAAGCTTGAATGGATGCAATGAGCTCATCTCTGGTGGTGGGCGGATTGCTGTAGACCTCCTACTTCGGTGTTCCCCACAGAAAAAGTCTAAATAAAAGAAAATAGGCAAACGTAGATATCTCACACGCGATCGAAACTCGATGTAATGTTTAAAGGACATTTTTGTTCCATTTGAACCATACAATGTTCCTAAACAATTATGCTGGATAAGTTTGGGTCACCCTATATAAGCAAATACTGTACAATCACTGATGTATACGAAATAAAGTGCATGATATTTCGTATGTAGGAAAATAACAATCGAATTTTAGTGATCTTGTATTTTCGTTTTATATAAAGCGATCTTTATCTTATATAGTGTATACAGTGATCTTGTAATTTTTTGTAATAACAATTGAACCCTGTTATTACAAAACATGTTAATACGAAATCCTACTTATTACGAAATCTCTCTGGTCCCAGTCCCATTTAATACGAATAATTTTTCTTTTATCCAAGTCCGGATAATACAAAAAATTTAAAGAAAATCATTCCAAGAAAGTAGCATTATGTTATAATTTTTTTTTTTTTTGTAAAAAAGAAAACTAAAAGGTGAAAAAAAATTTCTATATCGGTTCTTATGTTGTGAATTATAATTGGTTTAGTGTAAATAGACAACGAAGCACGTGAATTGCGTTGTGAGATGTGAGAACTGAGAATTCTGATGGGTTTTCATTTCGATGCATTGATCAGGATTGTATTTCCCTGCATTAACAACCCTATTTAATGAATTCCATTTTTATTTCGCTGTAAGCATATAAACCAATATAAAGCTGTGGTCTGTATTATTATTAACAATATCGTCTTCATTATAAATCTTTATTATTACATCATTCATTAGAGAGTTTGCGAAAGCGATTTTAACGTTATGAATTACGAGCTTTCTGTTATGTTATAGATAAGTGATAAATTGTAACAAAAATGATTGCGGCAGGTTTATGTTATAAATCAGAAATTACGAATTATAAGTTATAACTCAGGAAGTGACATACCACTTTCTTTAGGTCACTTCTTGTACAAGATGGAGGTTCCACTTTAATACTAATGGAATATCCCCATCCGTTCTGTTATAAATGGGCATGGGCTAACAACGCTTTTTTGATTGGCTGCGTTATTTTTCGAAAATAACTGAAATTTGTACTTTTTCGTTAGAGTTACAACTTTCTGTTAGGAATTAGACCTCTAATTCATATTTCATAAAGTGAAAGTCACTTTCGCAAACTCTATTGTTATAGTGCTCTAATGATAAGATTGTATTAGCGCCACTTTTTGGTCAAAAATGTAACTAATATAAAATAAATATTTTTCATTAGTTTAAAATTTTAAATCATAACTCATAAGAATAAGTAAGCCCTGATGAACACGAAATATTGAAACATGTTGGCTCATAAAATCAATTATAGTTTGCTTAATCCGAACAATTATTCCAACTAATTTCGTTTGTTCTTTTCAATTAGTAAATTTCTGTGTATAGTGCATTACAAAAAACTTGTATATGTATTTCGATTGACGAAAATACGAACATCGGACAATATGAAATTATCCGGGGATACTTTTCGATAATAAGAGCAGGTTTTTGGTGCTCCTGAGTTCGACTATATATTTTAATTTTAGAGCTTCCTATTGATATTCATTCTGTGGCGACAAATTTGTGGTACTAAAAAGCAAACCTTTTCTAAAAAAAAACAACTATTTCTAATCTTCAGCTTAAAAAAATATATTTGCACTATTTCCAGTATCAAATTTAGAATTTCCAAGTTCTAATAAAAACTTTTAGTAAATAACTGGTCGTCAATTCATTTATTGCCCATTTTACATTTGAAACTTTATATTTTCTAAATTCCATTAACCAAATTAAAACAGTTAGGTGGTTCGTATTCCAACGAGTACTTTCCGAGTAACGCTTTCAAATTCGTACACAAGCTCACATGTGGGTACTAATCAGCACGTGCTACGATGTTGAATGCGTAACTCGGAAACTGCTCTTTGGAATTCGATCAAATTTTAACGGTATACACAGTTTTATGTACTCTATTATTCCTCCAGATTTCATCATCCTAGATATTATAGAATCTGAGTTATTAACTGTTGATCTTGGTGGCGGCATTTTAATTTCTGTTCATATCTCAGTTATCGATTAAATTCGGATCCATATTTAGATTAACTTTTTTGCCTAGATTCACCCATACTACCATTTACCAAATTTTCATTCGCTCATTACGGAACAACCTATATTTTCTAAATTCTATATCAACTTTAATTATAGGTATTTTTGAAAAAAAAAATTTTTGAATATTTTATTATCGTTGAAATTGGGTTTATTGACAAAGATGTCATTTTTAGTTATCATCCTTAACAGATTTCTTTATCTCCCCTCGACCGTATTTGAACTCACGAATTTTGAGTCATCAGCTAAAATGAGAACAAAGACTGACACATGTTTATGTATTCTAAGCTCCTTTCTTCAGCATCTCTTTACAAGTTATTACAAGAATAATTAATGTAGGCTTCTGTTCTACATCCGACAAAAACTAGTCGGGAAAAAACAAGCTTAATTCCATAGGAAAGGAAAGGTTACCACACAGCAGAGGAACAAAAACAGGTGTCCCTTCGTACAGTTGACTTTCATCTATCGATTCGATGCTTATTAATTACACACTGCCCTCATTAACCTTTTCACTACGGGTGCACGGAGACACGATGCTATCAAATGGAAATTTTCTATGTGGAACAACATTCCCACTTTTATGTTCTCGACCCTCGACCTTTAAAAGTGAGTCGCTGTACATCAAGCGAAGATTAACAAACGTGTTTCGAAGGGGAAATGAATGAACCTGAATTTAATAAAAGTGATAGCATTATCGGCATCCAAGCTATAAAGTTTATTCTAGTTGACTCTGTGTATAAATTAATTGTATTATGGATTGATTGCTGCGATAGTTTCGCTAATTAAAACGATGGGAACCGCAGTTCAAGCAACGTTGTTTTTGCATAAATTTTAGGGATAGCTTAAATTTGGGAAACATTTTTTAAGATCTGCTTATAGTTGAAAACTTATATAAGATATTATATAATAATGCATAAACTGAAAATGTATATAAAGGTCAGAATTTCAGAAAGAAAGGTCGATGAACGGATATAGGTACGAGTTAACAAAACAGGGGAAAATAGAAAGACAAAGATAATATAATCAGACAAGCTATCTCCAATTATGAGTTAAAAAATGAATGAAAATTGAACACAGGATAGTAAGACCCTGTTAAAAGCTGACGTTTCGGATAGAGGCTATCCTTGGTCAAAGCAAAGAGTGAAAGTCAATTTGTTCTTTGTTCAATTTATATAATTTTTTTTTTATTCCAGAGTTCTAGTGTTTCGTCCTTCTTTTCTTCTAGATCAGTCATTAATAATGACTTAAGAAATACAATCAACGCGGGTTCCATATTAATAAACTAATTAATTATTATATGCCTGTTCGTTCCATATCAGCTACACATTCATTTCATAGGTGCAAGATTAAAATAATACAGAATTATGAGATATATTTTTGGAATTAAATTTAACATCTTATCTCGTCCAAAAAAAGAATAATTTTTTCTTTAATTCTGGAACTTCAATTTTGGGTCTTAGAAATGTCTTCAATGTGAATAATACTGAATGCTTTTATCCATTCCACTTTATGTAAATTCGCTTTTTTGTTAGCTGATTTGGAATATGTATCAGTTTCTGCATTGTAGTGAAAGATATCCTATGAGAAATATAATATTTTGCAAATGGGTATGGCAGCCCGGATGTGAATTTTATAGTAACTAATCTATTAGATGCGAATTGCATAAATGCATTCGTTTTGGTCTCGCAAATCCAAAATAGAAGCAATAATCAAACATCCTTTTTGAAACCGCTGGAATGGCCATAATTTAACTATATTTATGAGAATGAAAGCAAGTATCTACCTTACAAAAACAGCGCATTAAAAATTTTGTAAATTTCTTGGAATTGAAGATCATCAGAAACCGAATGTTAATATTAATTTAACAGAGAAGATTAAATGTAGTGAACAAAAACATATAAAAAACATTACATATTCTCTAAGCCAATATTGCACTGAGTATTCCGCTGTGAATATGAAGACCAAAATGTGGGAAACTACACGTCCTGACTAAGAATGGCTATATGTAATATTGCCAAACACAGTATTTTTTGGTCAACAGGAACATTATTTAAAGTTATACAGATATGTATTACCTGTTCAGATTAAAGAGTGTGGTTAATTTTTCGTTTAAGTATTTTATATTTGTAGTTGTGAAAAAAAAGTTTATTTTATCTTCTTAAACTCTTACATTTGTAGAAATAACACGAAGACTTGATTTCTCATATTTATTCGCATTTGTGATTAGAAATTCTGTTCAAATCATAAAATATTCATTTTTTTTTTTGTTAAATTACGAAAAAAAAAAAAAGAAAAAGATCTGTTGGTTCAGAGACCCAAATGTGAACTTCACGCCGCGAAAAATAACTTCGAGATAAATAATTGAAAAATTAGAGTAGATCGCCGAAAGTACAGGTGGTTTCGTGTATTCAAAACATTCGAGGTTTTAGCTGGTCTAACCTAATCCCCTATCACAACATATTTCTTGAAGAGCTGCACTTCAAAGTCCCTCATCGAAGTCTCAGCGGACCAATTTTCTCGCCTTTCATTCTCTACAGTTTAGTAATCTACCGAGAGGTGACATTTTTCTCTTCAGTTCATTATCGCATCTATCAGAGGGTTTAGATTATGGGGAGGGGGTAAAGAGAAGGAGGGGAAGAGCCGTGAGGTCGAAGGTGAAGGAACCCGAAGGGGAAAGGAGGGGTAAAAATGTAACGCTTCAGCGATTAGGACAGAGGTTTGGCAAATCCGTCAGTCGCTTCTTCTTCCCATCATCCCCTGTGAAGGGTGTTTTCCCTCCTCTATAAAAGCGGTTCAAAAATGAATTAGAAAGGAAGAAAGAAGATGAAAGATAAAAAAAAAAGAATTTAAAAAGTCCCTGCCTTGTAAGGTCATTGCCAAGGACGACTCTGCCTTTCTCGTCACCAGAGCAAAACACTCTGCTTTGTTTATTTATTATCTATTTTTTTCTCTTCCACCAGATACCGACAGACGACTAAAAAAACATAGTCACACAATTTTACGTATTAAGAAAGATGTGCAAAGAAAAACGAAAGAAAGAAAGCGACTGATTGCATCACATCTATTATTAAAGTCACCCTCGAAGCTACTGACATTATTTAGCGAGCAGACAAATAAAGCAAATAAAGAAGCAATTCTTAATAAACATTCTATAGAAGTTTTGAAAGCTTTTCTAATCCTACTTCACCAATGAATAAATAAATTCCTTTTCGCCATGAAATAAATTTGTGTACATAAATGCAGCAAGCCTTGTAAATTATCCGAATGAATTATTTTCCTTAAAACAACAACGAAGGGTCAACCAGTCGATGAAATAAACACAGAAAAAAACTTGCCAGAGTATATATCATTTCACAAATGAGGCAAATTAATTGTTCTCATGGTTTGCTAGTAGTTAAAAAAAATATAATGGAGCAACAGAGTCTGTAATTGGAGCAAGTTAGGCGACGACCTCGCCATCGCTACCTCAGCTCATCTTTAATTCATCTCTCGAGCATCACAACAATTTAAGAATGACCGTCAATGTGTAACTCGTCCAATTCTTTCCCCCACATCAATCACAACAAATCAAACAGAAAAAAAATACCACGCTTCCTTTTCGAAGGTATTTATAAATTATTGGTATATCAGATTTTAATTATTAATTCTGTAAATAATATTAATAAGGCATTTTTAATGAAAGGGTTTGAGTAATTTTTGTTTTTTGTCGATAACCTGAAATAAATGAAATGAGCGATCATTGTGTCTGACATCAGTTAATCAGTAATTTATTATTACAATTTATGATATCAATGTTTGCAAAATATTAAAGTGAATCTGCTTTAAATGATACAAGTTTCTTCTTTCTAGAAATTAATTTAAGAAAAATAAGTTGCCTGATAACAACGGAAAAACATAGAAACTCGCTATTCCACAAAAGGAATAAAGGTTTCTTATCTTTTTCTGTTATTATCTTAAGCCTGTTTCATATTCGCGGCATCAAGAATCAATTTCAATGTTGCCCAGTGTAATTAGTGTTCAGAGTATTTCTACGAATATTAAATATGATTACTGATTTACACCACTTGAATTTTTGCCAAGTTCCTGATACAGATGAAATTTTGTATTATATCTCCAAAATATTCAATATACGAGGGGCGATTGATAAATAAGGTCTCCATGGCTATAACTTTTTAGCACATTTTCTATATATAGAAATGTGCTTATGTGATCGGTTTGTCCAGCTGTCCGTCCGTCCGTCCGTCCGTCCGTCCGTCCGTCCGTCTGTAGACAATCCCACAATTCATTGCGTTGCATGTATTGAATTGCATGTATTGCAATCTCACAATTCATTCAATCATGTCTTGAATTGCTGGAAGAAACGAATTATCCTCGCATTTGGTAAAACGCGTGTTGAGAACATGGGTTCGGTTCTGCGCGTGCTTTAAACATTAATAAGATGGTGTGCGTGCAGGATGCACGTGTTTGACGATTATTAAAAGGGCAGTTCGGTCCCTAAATCAAGAGAATTTTTTTATTCCTAGGGAGCTTAGCATTTATTACGATAACTTGAAAACGAATTAACTTTTTCACAGTCTGTTTTCACCAATCCATTAAAATGGGACAGAGTACGCAGAAGTACGAACGTGAGATAGCAGGAATAAGTACGTGCTCTAATAGCACGTGCTTAAATAGTACCATTATGATACCCTCTTAAACATTTCCTATAACAAGATATGGCAAGTAATATATCAAACAAATTGTCACAACATATCATGAACGAATATAAAAGAGTAACTAGTGATAGCAAGTATCGGTCTAATGGCACGTGTACGTGCAAGGATGTCTCATGAATGAATATAACGGTATATAGTGATGTCTGAATTGTTTAGTAGTACGTGTTTTAATGGTACCAAGTGGTACCACTGGAACTTTCAATGCTAGGATATTGCATGTAATATATCAAACGACTCGTAACAAGGTGCCATGAGTGAATATCACGAGAAAATAATGATAATAGTTATTGGTTTACTAGCACGTGCCCTAATGGTGCCCTTTGAAACCATATGGTACCATTGGTAATTTCAATGCTAAGATATGGCATGTAATATATCAAACGACTCGTAACAACGTGCCATGAGTGACTATCACAAGAAAATAATGATAATGGTTAACAGTTTAGCAGCACGTGCCCTAATGGTGCCCTATGAAACCATTTGCAACTTTCAATGCTAAGATATGGCATGTAATATATCAAACGACTCGCAACAACGTGCCATGAGTGACTATCACGAGAAAATAATGATAATGGTTAACAGTTTAGTAGCACGTGCCCTAATGGTGCCCTATGAAACAATTGCAACTTTCAATGCTAAGATATGGCATGTAATATATCAAACGACTCGTAACAAGGTGCCATGACTGAATATCACGAGAAAATAATGATAATGCTTATTGGTTTAGTAGCACGTGCCCTAATGGTGCCCTATGGCATGATATGGTACCATTGGAAGTTTCAATTCTAACACATGGCATGTAATATATCAAACGACTCGTAACAACATGTAATGAGTGAATATCACGAGAAAATAATGATAATGGTTATTGGTTTACTAGCACGAGCTCTAATGGTGCCCTATGGAACCATATGGTACAATTGGTAATTTCAATGCTAAGATATGGCATGTAATAGATCAAACGACTCGTAATAACGTGCCATGAGTGAATATCACGTGTAAATAATGATAATAGTTATTGGTTTAGTAGCACGTGCCCTAATGGTGCCCTATGAAACCATTGGAACTTTCAATGCTAAGATATGGCATGTAATATATCAAACGACTCGTAACAACGTGCCATGAGTGACTATCACGAGTAAATAATGATAGTTGCAATTGGTTTTGTAGCACGTGCCCTAATGGTACAATACAGAATTTATAGAACTTTTAATGCTAAGATATGGCGTGTAATATATCAAACGACTCGTAACAACATGTAATGTGTGAATATCATGAGAAAATAATGATAATTGTTTTTGGTTTAGTAGTAAGTGCCCTGATGGTGCCCTATGAAACCATATGGTACCATTGGAACTTTCAATGCTAAGATATGACATGTAATATATCAAGCGACTCATAACAAGGTGCTATGAGTGAATATCACGAGAAAATAAGGATAATGTTTATTGGTTTAGTAGCACGTGCCCTAATGGTGCCCTATGAAACCATTGGAACTTTCAATGCTAAGATATGGCGTGTAATATATCAAATGACTCGTAACAACATGTAACGTGTGAATATCATGAGAAAATAATGATAATTGTGTTTGGTTTAGTAGCAAGTGCCCTAATGGTGCCCTATGAAACCATATGGTACCATTGGAACTTTCAATGCTAAGATATTACATGTAATATATCAAAAGACTCATAACAAGGTGCCATGAGTGAATATTACGAGAAAATAATGATAATGGTTATTGGTTTAGTAGCACGTGCCCTAATGGTGCCCTATGGCATGATATGGTACCATTGGAAGTTTCAATTCTAACACATGGCATGTAATATATCAAACGACTGGTAACAACATGTAATGAGTGAATATCACGAGAAAATAATAATAATGGTTATTGGTTTACTAGCACGTGCCCTAATGGTGCCCTATGGAACCATTGGAACTTTCAATGCTAAGATATGGCATGTAATATATCAAACGACTCGTAACAACATGTAATGAGTGAATATCACGAGAAAATAATGATAATGGTTATTGGTTTACTAGCACATGCCCTAATGGTGCCCTATGGAACCATATGGTACAATTGGTAATTTCAATGCTAAGATATGGCATGTAATAGATCAAACGACTCGTAATAACGTGCCATGAGTGAATATCACGTGCAAATTATGATAATAGTTATTGGTTTAGTAGCACGTGCCCTAATGGTGCCCTATGGTACCATATGGTAACCTTGGAACTTTCAATGCTAAGATATATGCATGTAATATATCAAACGACTCGTAACAACGTGCCATGAGTGACTATCAAGAGTAAATAATGATAGTGGCAATTGGTTTTGTAGCACGTGCCCTAATGGTACAATACAGAATTTATAGAACTTTTAATACTAAGATATGGCGTGTAATATATCAACCAACTCCTTACGCGTTATTAGATCTTTTGTTATCCATAGCTTATTTGAATCAAGAGTATAGTACTCTTAGGCTTAATGGTATTTAAAACTCATTACTAATTAATTTATTAGTAGTTAATCGCTTGCTTCAATAAGACTTTAGTAATTTAATATGAAAATCTAATAGATGCTTACACATAACGCTTCAGCAATTGAGGCTCACTTCGTTTAACATTATGTGAGAATTCTTACAAATTAAAGAACTTTTATTTTTTTAAGTGTATGAGGAATAACTTCACTCTCCATTTACCTTTCATTCTTCAAGTTTATTCTTTTAAATTCTCTCTATACGTTAGCCTATTTAAATAGTAATTTACAATTTAGTTTTCATATTTATTTATTTACTCTCAAGTGTTTTAAAATGTTGGTTAATTCTATATATCCATGTGCGATGCTATAAATAGAAAATGTGCTCCCTTTATCCGCTTTGGCGGTAAAATCATTCTTGTTTATTTGTTAACCGATTTTCAAAATTCTTTTTGTATCTTATACTCACATTTGTCCTCTATGTAATGCAGTATTCACTTTTCGACATAGTCCTCATCCCTTTCCACGCATTGCGCCAACGCGTGACTAGTTGGGTGAACCTGTCGGAGAGTAATTTCGGAGTTGTTGTCGACACCAAGATTGAATGGCAGCTTAGGACCCTCTTCTGGAGTACGATAACGTCCGCCCGCATACAAGTCAACACACACCAGAAGCGATGCAGCGCCTACAGTTCAAAGATGAAAAATTGCAGTTCAAAAATGAAAGACTTTGCACATTGAGACTTTCACCACTTCCCAAAGAAGAAAGAGCCCCTTAAGGGACATGAGTTGGTTCTGACGGCCAGGTAAACGCTGCCATTCAATCTTGGTGTCGACAACAACTCCGGAATTCCTCTCCGACGGGTTCACCCAACTAGTCACGCGTTGGCGCAATGCTTGGAAAGGAATGGGGACTATGTCGAAAAGTGAATAGTGCATTACATAGAGGACAAATGTGAGTATAAGATACAAAAAGAATTTTGAAATCGGTTAACAAATAAAAAAGTTACAGCCATGGAGACCTTATTTATCAATCGCCCCTCGTACTAACACAGTGATATTAAATTGATAGTTGATAATTGATAATTGATAAATATCGAAGTTTGTTGATAATGTCATATTTTCTGAATGATTTAGTGATGCAACATTTAAAAATACTAGGATCCCCCAATGATCGAAATTCGACCACATTTCTGAGAAAAAAAAAATATACGTATTATTGTTGTTGCTTCAATCTTGCTTATTATTACACTTTGAAGAATGAAAAACAGACAACACAACAAATATCCAAAATGCTTTGCAAGACATTTCTGACACTCCCGATTCATTTCACCGCAATGATAACTTTGAAAATTTCTCGGAAAAATATTTAAAGCAATCTAAGGTATCTTTTAATATATCTTTCGAAATTGTCCCTCCCTATCTCTGCGTCTCTTCCCCCATCCCACTGTGAAAAATTACGGTCTGTTTCGGACCAAAAATCGATAACTTTTTTGTTACTAAAGAAAGAGTGTTAACAAAATTTTTTAAAAATAAATAAAAATCGAAAACTTCAAAATTGGTATTGATTTTATTTTTAACTAAAAATATTAATTTCAAAGTGTATGAAAATACCTTAAAAAAGCTTAGAAAACGAGTAATTACATAAAATGCTTACCAACTAATTATAGAAATATTTTGAATAGTTGGTTAATAACAATTTTTAAGCAGTTGTTTCTATAGGTACCATAAAAGATACTATATTATATTTGGGGACCTCCAGGTTCTGAAATCAGTTCGTTGACTTTCAAAAGCTGCAGAGTATTTATTATACGGTTTTTTAATGCTTTCAAATGAACATCAACAAATCAACAATTAAAATGCTTTCAAATGAACATCAACAATGATTTGAGTTAATTTGATATTTATTATTTAAAGAAAAAACAATAAAAAAGGCAATGCTACATGCGTTGTTTACAAATATGGTGCACAACCTGTTCCTTAATGCTACCTTTTTTGAAACGTTTTTTACCTGTGTTAACGTGAACAAATACGCAAACAAAATATATTGTGCACATCTAGAGCACAGGAACTTTCCAACCATATAAGTTTCATGCGTATTCGTCCAGATTAACTAAGGTAAAACTGCATAACAAAAAATGTGTTACCGTATTAGCTGTATAGCCTGCGAAGATGGTGTAAACCAAGTTTGCAAATAAAAAAGGTGACTTAGTTTCGAATCTGCAATCCGAAACATTGAATCATGATAATGTTTTTAGATGCAACAAATATATAAATATATTATACAGTACATAAACCTACAGTATTATTTATTTATCAATGGGCGAGTCTACAGAATTATGTACATCAATAATACTGAATAAGGGATTAGAATAACTGAAGTGGAGAAAAATAAGCGCGGATATCGAGTCTGTCGCTATGTCAAGTAAACACGGTGTCTATGTTTAAGGTGCCTCTTCTTACTCGCATCTGTGGGCACAATCGAATGTAGTGGGCTGCTGAATGATGGAAGCAATTGCTCCCGAAAAGTACTTCCAGAATCAGATTGTATATTTTCAATCTATTATCGTTGTGGTGAAAGAGTTTTTTTCTTAGTTTTAAGTTTTGAATGGATAGATATAGTTTACAAAGCACTGCACTTGCAAGCTTTCGCAGTATCTAAAATCACAAAACGAGTGTTTTTTGTATGACGAAAAATTAAAATTATTGCATCAAGGAACAATAATGCTCCTTTTAACCGTAACGCTCCTTTTAGCCGGCACGTGTAGAGAGGAAGGAATCTGTAGAAATAAATATAGCACTTCTAAGCACATAGAAATTCAACCAGCGCTTAAATTATAGATAAGTTGAAGACTTCACAAACCATCAAAAGATCTAAATGTTTCAAAATAATAACTTATGAATTAAATTGTGAATAATAAAATATATTAATTGTAATAGAAAAGAGTTTATTCCAATCCATTAGCATTCATTAGTCTTCATTCAAAATGCTGAAAGCAAAACATTCGGCTATTACACGGCTAGGTAAGACAGCGTGGTATAGTTGCGCTATCAGACAACAACGGTGAGACAACAATGGTCAGGTGACTTTTCAGTTCCGGCGTTTGATTCAAGCCGCCGGCGCCAACAATGGTTAAACGTGCAACAACAACGCAAAACTGTTTCCGTAACACTTTTTGGTATCGGTTTTCGCATCACGATTTTTATAGATTATCAAATGGTCCAGCCTTAAAACATTATCATGCAGATTTTTGGACAAAAACAATCTTTTATTACCTAATACAACATGCAAAGCTTTTTAATCTACAATAACTGCTGAAAATGACTACCACCAGCTAGGATGCATAAAATCCAACCTCATTGACTGCCGAATTCTTTCAAAAACAGCAGGGTAGTTTCTTATTGCATTATACCCATCAACTATCCGAATTCTCAAATCTTCTACATTTCCACTGGATTAGTATAAACTAACGACTTCAAATGACCCCATAGAAAACAATCCAAGGGATTTAAGTCCGGGGATCGAGCTGGCCATAAGTGAGGTCCACCTCGACCAATCCAGCGGAATTGATATACTGCATTTAAAAACTAACCAGTAACCACACTTGAACGATCGTGCACATTTCTCGTGCCAGTGAAATATTTTCTACAAAGACAGGCAGCGAGTGTGCCAAAAATTTTTTAGTTGTTTTAAGATATCAGAAACAAGCGGCATTCCGAAAATCATCAAAGGACAAAAGATTCTTAAAATATCCCAAAGAATCACCCCCTTATGTTTAGTAAAAATCCTGTATATGAAAATATATAAAACTTTGGAAACAAAATTCATTAAATAATTCCAGTATAAATTAGGATTAAAAAAAACATGATTCAAAATGAATTCTTAAACATTTGCAGAACTTAAAAAAGAACTAATATTGAAGAACTCTTTGTTTATTCTTAGTTTGATAGTCCTGAATTTGATTATAATATTTCGAAGCTATCCTTCTATAATGAATAATTAGTTTTTTTTATTAAACATAATTAAATGCAATGAAGAATATAATTGCCATGACATATTTTGGAACAACCTTTTCTTCTTTCGACTAAATGAAGAAAAAAAAATCCTCTGGCAGATGCGATGTTAATGGTGATGACTGACTCGTTTATTTATTGACTGCTTTACAACTTATTTTTTGCTGCAGTGGCTAAGTGGGTCGGCGAGGATATGATGGACGTCCACAAGATTCATCCATATTGATGATGAGGATAAAACCTTACATCCATGATTAGAAATATAATTCGAGAATTGGGTTTCTATGAACGAAAGGTAAATGTCGAATTGGCTATTTGATTATAGATTATCAAGGAAGTTTAAGCAGTTCCATTAGTTTATGATTTTTTTGTTTACATTAAGTAAAATTTTCTAAGACTTTAATAACCACGTAAGAATTAGGTAAAAAATTATTTATGACCAATTACATTCTTTAGTACTAACTATTGGGCTTAACCAAGGTAGAACAGATATGTGAAATATAACAATAGTACGATATTGTGTAGAAAATTTTATTAATGAAATTAATATAGTTTAGATATACGAATTGTTTAAAACCCTGTTAATTGAATATCAAGCAACCTAATTTATTTCGACTCGAACTGGAAGTGCGGGTCTCCTTCGTCTGGAATTAGGCCTAGGTTGACATTAATAGCCGAAGAAAACTGACTAATGTGTGCGTTTCTACGTAAATCCCAAACAGTAAAATGAAAGTGTATTTTTTATTTATTCACTTTTTTTTTTTTTTTTTTTTCCCCTCTCTGAGTTCTGCTTTTTTTTCGTGTAATATTGGCGATGTCCTTATTCAACCAGACGAGAAGATCCTGATCCCATCCCCTTCCGGCCCATTTTATTTTTTTGACAATTGGATGGCAAGCATGTTCGTCACGAGATACTACTCTCTCTAGGTTGTGGAAGAACCTTCAAATTCCTTCTTCCATTCGATTGGATAGAGGGGGTCCACCCTATCGTGATGTATTGGAAGGGATTTCCATCGACTGTGACCTCAATCCCACAAAACATTTCATAAATTCTTTGCAACATACGATAAATCAAATAAGAGAAAATTGAATTTTGAGTCGTTTTTCAAAAGTGAAAGTTATTTTTTATCTTTTAAAAAAACTATAAAGATATTTTTAATGGAGAAATTCTTTGCTTCCAACCAGAAATAATTCGATTTGTAATATTAATAAACGAATTGTTGGATACGTATATTTTCTACAAGTTTGATTTAAAAATTTCTTAAGATTTGGTAAATTCAGTTTTAAACATCTCAATAAAAAATATATTTTTAATTCATTTTATCAATAAAAATAAAATTTACATAGAATTGATTTTCATAAGTCTTCTTTTCTTGTAGCAATAATTTCTATGGATTCAAATATTCCTTGCTGTTCGAACTATTTTACTTTAGCCAACAAAATTCATTTGATAGTGTGTATATTAATATCGCTTATACCCAGTAATCTTATATCGATAATATTAATAATATTATAAGTAGCAAATGTTTACGGGGATGAGACCTGTTCCTGATAGTGCATATTGAGAGTACAGTGTGAGTCATAATCACTGAACATATCTGTATTTCCGAAATAGTGTCTAAAATGAACGATGTGACTATGCTAGCAGGGAAGAGGATTGGTGCTCTATCATTTGGAAGTTTTGGAGTTTGACCGCTATCTTGAAATTCGCCATTTTGGACCAAGGTTCATTTTCTTAAATGGGAAGGGGTTCATATTTTTTCTCAGGATTTCATTCCTGCCAGCAGATTTTAATTTTATGTTGTGGTTCACAAGTTATTAACAAAAACATTGACATTTTAAACAAAACACACACATCGAAAATTGGGTTGCAGCAGCTAAAGGATGTGTTCAATGTGTTGTTCCTGCTGGTGGACACAGAATTCAAGTCGCTTTATCCATTCATTATGCACGCGCACAAGAACTTTCAGGTAATGCTGTCACAGGCCTGTAGGACGCGTTGCTGAAGGTGACGTTTGCTTTGGATTTTCACAGCATACACAAGTTGTTTCAAGTGGCCCAACAGGTAAAAATCTAGCGATATGAGATCTGGAGAACATGGTAGCCACGCCACAGGACCCACATGCCAATCCAATGACAAGGTGATTGCAAATCCAGCCATTGACGAACATTACGTTTTACGTTGTGTGGTGGTGCACCATCCTGCTGCAAAAAACTTGGGAAACTGCCATCTTCACTGACGGGAACACAGTTTCTGTAATACTTGCAGGTACTCATCCATTTACGGTACCGTCTAAGAAAATTGGTCCAATTAAATGGGTGCCCCATATCCCACGCAACATCATAACTTTGATATCACCAACGGCTTTGGATGGATCTGTCCAATGAGGGTTCGTACCGCTCCAAAATCTCATGTTCTGACGGTTCTCCTCACCATTGACATAAAAATTTGCCTCATCACTGAACACAATGTCATGTGCAAAGGAAGGATCGAGTCGATAGTTGTCACAGCCCAGGTACAGAACTCTTCACGTCTGTCCGAATCGTCATTGGTTAGTTTATGGATGCCACTTGTTTGTACGCAGAATCCGTGCTATGAATGATTGGTTGAATTCACATTCATCTGCAAGCCGATTTGTGCTGCGTCGTGGACTCTGCAAATACTGCCAACTTCATTATAGAAGTTCCTCATCGGTTAATGTGTTTTTGGCCGGTCTGTACGAGCTTTATGTTCAACAGTCCCAGTATCTGTGAAATGTGACATCACATTGCGACGATACTGTGCGCGATTGAATATTTTTCGGGTTGCCGGGCTTGAAATCAGCAGCAATGATACGGTAGGAGCGCTCTCCGGATATCAGGCATCTCAACCCTCTCCTCCTTCTTAGTGCCATCTCTAATTATTTGCAAAAGACAATCATACAGTATCAATGTTTTTGTTAATAACCACAACAGATAACTGAAATCCGATTGAAGGAATGGACTCCGGAAAAAAACCTGGTGTTATTTGATATGCCACATGACTCCCTTCCCATTTAAGAAAATGAACTTTAAATCAAACTGGCGGGTTTCTGGATGACCGCCAAACTCCAAAAGCCTCCAAAAGATAGGGCATCAATCTTATTCCCTGTAGAGTGCCTTTATAACCAGAGTGTGGCTATGAGAGACCAGGCAGCCAAGTTGGTCCAATCTGTCTATAGATTAGTGTAGCAGAAACAAGAAATTTTGATCTTTTGGCATTAAAGAAACCTCGAATTAATGGAGTGAACCAATAGATCGAAAATAAAAGTCCACGTTTAATTATTAGAAAAAAAAAATTGGTATGGCGGAATGGTACATTCGCACAGGCCTACCACGAGATAATGATACGGAATCAAAAAAAATTACGGGGCTGTGTTCGGACACGGCCGCTAGTTAAATCGTAGAATACGTCTTGAGGCCACATGGCGAATAAGAAAAAATTTCTGCAACACAATTTAAAAAAATTAATTTCTGATATAAAATGTTCACACAAAAAATGTACTTGCAATTCATCATAAATTGTTAACCAAACCTTTATGGCATTCCCAACTTACAAATCACTGGTCAATGATAAGAGGAGTATGTTAGAAATGGCAAGAGACAAGAACCAATATTTCGCGCAAACATCAAATTTATAGTACTGCCACCCAATGTAATAGGTGATTCGATGGATTTGAAATCTAAATTAAAATGTTTCTTCATAAAGCTAAGAGCGTATAATTAAAATTTAATGTAGCATCTACATTGATAATGCTAACTGTCATAATTGCAATATTAGTATCCACCTCCATGTTGTCATTGACTGGTCTAGTTGTTGGTGAATATTTCATTATCACACTGAACAACAACATTTCCATATCAGATATCGAGACTTTAGGATGAATATACACTGAGTGTCCAGATTATTATAAATATCCGTTCATAAAAAAATTGAAAAATTTCCCGTCATTTTTGATGAGACGCGAATTACGGTAACCACCATTTTGGCTGTTCCCGAATAGATAGGATATTTGCGCAAATTATAACATTTGCTTACTTTTTGATGCTCTGTCTGAATCTGAAGTCAAAATCGATGTTCCCGGGCCCACTGTAGGCGTAGTTGACAACGACGCTTGGTCAACAAAGGCACATGAGTGGGACGTCTGCTGCGCAGTCCCATATCCAACAGTGTCCACTGAACTGTGTGTTCTGAAACACTTGCACTTGGACCTGCATTGTATTGGGCTGCCAGTTGAGCTATTGTCTGGTGGCGATCTTGCGTTACCAAACGGGACAGTCTCCGACGTCCTTTTTCTTTGATGACGCGTGGGCGTCCAACATCTTGGCATCTACTACTGGTTTCACCGTCATTTATCCACTTTGAATAAATACTAACAACGGCAGATCGTGAACAACCTACCACTCGTGCGGTTTCGGAGATACTCGTTCCGAGTCTTCGGACCATTACAATTTGCCCTCTATCAAATTCGCTTAGATCAGCAGCCTTTCCCATCACTCGCAAAATTAAGTGCAAGACTGATTCCTTAACTTACCCAGTAGCAGTTAAATACCATTTCTACTTAAGTACGTGATCCAGACGAGTTCATTCACCAATGTCGTGATGGTCATAATGTTTTGGCTCTTCAGTGTATATGGCATTCTGAGCTAGCATTATCAGTAAGACCTTATATTGACTTCGAGGCTGGCGTTACTTCCTCGAAGGCCATAAGAGTTGTGGAAAACGTTGCTGAACTTCTGAAAGTCTAATACAAAGTGTTGCTCCTGGATTTCGAAGTCTGTCTATGCAGTACCAAAGCCACGTTTAAAAGATAACGGCATACAAACGGATAGGGGAACGTACAAGTTTTGTTTGTTACAGCTACCGTTGCATCATTATTCGTTTATTAAGTGAAATTCTGATTCGTCTCTTTTTGCCTGGCCTCCCAAGTCATCTGTTCTCAGTCCATGTGACTTTTTCCTTTGTTGTGTAAAAGATAAGTTTATCAAGAGACCTACCAGAGCTTAATCATAGAACCATGGATCCAGTTGCTACCATCGAAGCTGATATGTTAGAATGGGTGTGACCTGAACTAGATTACAGGATTAACGCTTTATCAACTCACCAGGGATGGACATATCAAACCTTTGTAAGGAAGGTAAAAATTTCGATATTTACCCTATTCACTGACATATGCCCCTTCCATGACTCCCTTGCGCTACTGAACTACGAAATCCCGGAGTGACTTATTGCAACACGCCGTAATTTAATAATAATCGTCAGTGAAGTTTCCATAAAAATAAAAACCAGTTCAATTAAATAATATAGAATTTGGCTAAAGATGAATAAATTATATATACATGTACAAATCATAATAAATAAAGAAATCAAACTGGAGCAAACTCCAAACATCAGGTAAATGATATTAATTAGAAAATGGATGGAAAAATTCTGCGACCTGAATTCGAACCAGCAACATCGACAGTCATGGTCGACGCCTCTACCAATTGGGTTATCGCAGACTCTTGTATAGCCATGCTGTCACAACCAAGTTGTCAAGATGAAAAGCCCAATGGGAGGCGGGCACCCGGTTCACAGATCATGAATTAATCCCATCCAAACCATCAGAAAGCTTGATGAACACACAATAATAAACAAGTCAGGCAACCGAAATGCCCAGGACCGATAGGATTTTAAGGCATTCAAGAATGAAAAGGAGAGCATTTGATTTCTAAAGAAGCCTTTCGTTGTTAGGAATTAGATGAGGTAGCTAAGGAAGCCTCTGGTTGCTAAGCAAGGGAAATGTATAGTTCAAACTGAATAAAAGTACCTGAAAAGTTAAATGGAGAAAGTAGCAATTCTGTGTAGATTAGAACATATAAGAATCTTTTAATTGTAAGCATTCCTATTTAATGAAATAAGCGTTAATTGTTGAAGCGTTCTCTGTAATGGTCAATTTTTCTTCATAAACTATTGCCAACGCTTTCTACATAAGCATGTACCATTGAAGGAATGATTAGCTACTAGCTATTGTTAAAATATGCCTAACTCAAATTAACACTCCAAATATGGCGCGCGGTCTCAGAGACCGCATTACTACATTTTTGTGAATATCTTCTTATGAATTTAAAAGAAAACAACTTACCACTTCTGTATTCTCCCAACTTGGACCCTTCTAGAAGTCAGTATGTCATAATCCACGATTTCTTCCCTAGATTCACATATATAGGACGTGCGGTCTGAGGGACCGCGCGCCACCAACTTCGTTACTAAAATAAATTGTAGTAAAAGTTTTTTTTCCCTTCTTCTTTTTAATTCTTTATTACCTAAACATATTCTCCAGTTAATTTCCAATATATTTTTTGTTTATTAATATTTTCCTACTTAGAAACTGTTATTTGAAAACAAATATTTGGAGCGAAACGCAAATAATAATGCAAGTAGAGTTCTCTCACTGTAAGGTGAAATGGAAGAGTTCACTTTATCGCGTTCAGTAGGTAGAGTGTCTAGTAGGAGTGTCTCCACACAAGGTCGTTACTGCGCATGCGCTTGCCAGGAAAACTTGGAGCATAGCCAAGTACATGGATTACAAGCACAATATCTGTGGTTTTGCTGGGGCTTTGCTTTAATAATGCGATTGTGTTGCAGATCTTTATCATCGAGAGATAAAATAGTTAATAAAATTATTAATAAGTTATTGTATGTTAAAAAAATTAATTGTTAAAAAAAACATTAAAAAAATTAAACGATCACATGTGTTCATATTTTCATAGAATCCTTCTAAACTGTCTTTATTTGGAATCGAAAAAAGGATTAAAAAATAATATAAATTTTTTCAAAATGTCCAGAAGTTATAATTAATAATTAAAATGGGTAATTAAACATTTTACTTTCCAAAATTTTTTTCAAGAATGAGTTGAAAATCGTGGAATTTTAAATTTTTAAACGCTTGGGCATTCCTCTGTTTTTTTTAAATTATTATATATGGAATAATACCCACTTACTGGTAAAGTTTTGTATCATTTATTTTTTTATTATGAATCAATTTTTTTATAAAAACATCTTGAAAATATTTGTATTGTTTTTTGATCGAATCCAAAGTTTAGAGATGTTTTATAAGTATTTTAACATTTGTATAAAAAAGAATCAATTTTGACGTTTCTTTAAAATTTAAAATAATGAATTTTTATAGTTATACGGAATTCTAAGAAATATTGATATGACATTGCTGATGACACACAAAAAAAATAAAACAATCACAATTTTAATCCTTTTCTTTTTTTTCCACTGGAGAGGAGTGGCAGAAATAAAAAAACTAAAATTTTGTATGCAATATTACATTGTTTTCTGTTATTTCTAAACTAGCAAAACCCGTACAAAAAGTCATAATATCAATGGCTGATATTATTTTGCACTTGAATCCTCTTGTGTCATTGCTAATTTGATAGTCAATTCCTAATTCAATCCCTCAAGACTTGAGTCCAAATTAATATTTATTTAGAGATCTGTGATTATTCTAAATTAACACGTTTCTCAAAATATAATTTAAATTCTTAGTTACGTCAATACGGAACGCTAATCATTTGCTCAAAATAGTATTTCTCAATAATTTTCCAAATTTCTAAATATGAATGTTATTTTGAAAAATTTCAATTGTTAACAGTAAGCTAAAAAGCAAAGAAGAGATAACTTACGAAAGTACAAAATATAATTAGTCGGTTTTTAGATCAAAACGTGAAGTTATAATGTTTAAAGTTTGATTTCCTTTTATAACTTTAAAAAATTGAACCTTTTTATAAAAAAAATATTAAAATATGTATAAAATAACTCTAAAATCTGGATTCTTTCAGAAAACAATACAAATATTTTCAAGACATTTGTATCAATAATAAATTAATTCATAATATAAATGATACAAAACTTTACCAATAAGTGGGTATTAATTTCAAATATAATAATTTAAAATATAGAGGAATGCCCAAGTACTTAAAAATTTAAAATTCGAAAAGTGAATAGTGCATTACATAGAGGACAAATGTGAGTATAAGATACAAAAAGAATTTTGAAAATCGGTTAACAAATAAAAAAGTTACATAAATAAGTTACCTTATTTATCAATCGCCCCTCGTACTAATGCTGTTTTCTAAATTTCAAAAGCAATAAACTCTTCTAAAATATATAATTACATATATATTTAATCTCCGTTTATAATAGTTTTGAATAAAATAATTTTAAATATCGAGAAAAATTATTTTATAGTTTTTTTATAATAAAAAAAAATAGACATTTTCATCCTCTGAGAAAATTCATTGCTTATTCATTTTTATAATCGTTTTCTTTTATGTATGAAAAGTAAAAATAGTGCAAAGTATCAATTTTTCAACTATTTTATTTTTATAAATGCCTTTCCTGAAATATTCATGTCTAATTTTGACGGAAAAAGAAGGGTTTTTGAATTTCTTTCTAAAAGTTGCATTTTTTAGATAATATTTAAAAGTTTTTTGATGTTTCTATTAACAAAGAGGTAAACTAAGTGATAGATAAAAAATATTCATGAATTTCATTCTTGAACATTAAAAAAAGGTAGTTTCAAAATGCGGTCTCACAGACCGCGCATCATCACGCGTGTTAAAAACACCCGTGCCACCTCTGGAGTGTTAACTGTTGATAATATAAGGCGTAAGTAATTATATGCCATACTTTAGCATTGAAAGTTTCCAATGGTATCATTAAACCACGAATCATGGGACCAATTTCGATTATCATTAGTTTTACGTTATATTCATTAATGACACGTCATTCCAAGTTGTTGGATATATTGCATGTCATATCTTAGCATAGAAAGTATCATATGAACCATAATGGTTCCACTAAACCACAAACCTTTGAACCAATTTCAATTATCATTAACTTTACGATATATTCATTCATGACACCTCATTCCAAGTCGTTTGATATATTACATGCCATATCTTAGCATTGAAAATTTCCAATGGGCCATGTTAAGGATATTTTCGTATTTTGCCTTTTTCAGTTTTTGTCACTAGGTGGCGTTATTTGCTCAAAGAATAAACATAATTTTTTTTGCTCTCCTATATTCGTGTACTGCCGTCGTTTCTTTCGCCAAATACAACATATATGAGCTCATGATTCGCAAGTATACACTTCCTTTAGTTTGTCATCATAAATAACATAAACATTTTGTTCCTTCGATCCGGATTATATTTGCAACTATCGAAGTTATTTCTCTCGAATGCTCTTTGTTCTCGTGAGCTCAGTTAACGATTGCTCCTGGTCTTCGAACTGTTGAAGGTGTGTTTTTACTGAGAAGACATCGTGATGTTTCCTTCTTCCACTTCAGTGTACTGATTATTTTTCGTGTTTTTGACTGATTTCTCGCCGCTCCATGCTGTCATTTGCTCAACACTGATCGTGATTCCCGCCATCACTTTTGTTTCACGCCATTCCGCCATCTTGTCTCTATGCATCTCCTCCTGCTTCAATTTGCTGGCTTCATCAAATACAACGGATTCTAAAAGAAAACGCACTTCGATCAAAGCTAAGCTAACTCGCTTCGAATCCTATGTACAAGAACTTTCATCTGCAAATCCTTCTGCGCCATTACTGCTCAATTGCGTAAACGGCTGCTCAACGTGGAACCATTACTCGCTTCGTTTGATGAGATTCAATTAGAAATCGATGCAGATGAATCACTCTGAATCCGCAGAATTTGAAGCTAAGTACTTTAACATAATTACTAATGCTGAGCGTTTGTTAAGTAGAAGTATGCCTCGCCCAACCTCCCCCTTCAGTTCTGCAAGTTCGCATCGCAGTTCACGCCACTCTAATTCGTCATCTAATTTAATTAAGTTGCCTACCATTAAACTACCAGAATTTAGTGGAAAGTTTGAAGATTGGCTGAACTTTAAAGACTTATTTACGAGTCTAATTCATGAAAATAGCGAACTCGGCAATATACAAAAATTTCATTACCTGCGCACCTCGCTGGCTGGCAAAGCAGCAGAGGTCGTTAAGAATCTCAAATTCACTGGTGACAATTACATTATTGCTTGGGACAGTCTTCATGATCGCTATGACAATCGAAAAATACTAATTTATGACTGTCACGAAAATTCCCGATCATCGTAAATCACGACGGTGGAATCGGGCATTTCCGGACACGATCGTTTGTTCACTCGCGACGTCAGAAGTTGCGTCATCAGCAGCCAACCAATAGGGAGCAAGGAGAGGCTTGGACCGCGAAGCTTGACAAAGAGAGGGAGAAGAAGGAACAGAGAGCAAGAGGAGAGAAGACGCCTGAGTCGACGGGGAAATGGACGAGCGGTAAAAGATTGTGGCCGACAAAAAGGCCGCTACTGCATGGAAATACAGACGGACGGAAGAAAGCGTACGACGCCTGTGTCCATAAGATGTCGGCGGCTCTCGACTCCGTTGGCGAAGGAGAACGTGCCGCGCAGTGAAGTCTCGATGGCGGAGGATTCGTCAACGTGGCAGGAGAGTCAGGATAGGCGCTCTTTTCCACAGCACGGACCGTTTCACGAATCTCCTCAGCAATTCCGAAGGTCAGTGGCCGAACAGGCTTTTTGTTTAGTACAAGCAAATTACGTGGTGGGCTTGAACGCCGTACTAACACGAGCTGCCTTCGAGGACTTGTGGAAGCGTGATTTGCGTACTTCTTCCGAAATTAAGTGTATGTGGCCTATGGCATGTGTAGTTATTTGACGTGTCATTTAGGTTTTGCTATAGCCTATTATTAAAATTTATAAGAAGTCTGCTCCTGTTTTTAGTGTTACGTCTTTGGAAAATTATATTTCTTAAGGTCAGTTATGTTAATTAAGCAAGGAGTATGTTATGTAGTGTCGGTATGACACCTAATTCAAAGATAATAATTGTCGTAAAATTTATGGCTTAGAATGTACCTTTCAAATTTTTCCATTGGATTAAGGACTGTCAGCGGAGCTGATTAGTGCGGACTTGAGAACTTTTGCTATTGTGTCAAATATATTAATGAGTTATCTCACGGAAGGGACATTATGTGTTATGGACTAAATTAATTCATCGCTTGGACTATAAAGTTTAGTCTATTGAATTTAAAGCCCATTGAGTTGTACTTAATGACTAAAGTTAATTATTTTCATTGTGCATTCACTTAAGCCAATTATTAAAAGTATGTGTGTTTATTTGGATAAACATAGTTTTATTTAATAAGAATAGTCAGATCTATTCTAAAGCCGAATCTTGTTAGATTTATGTGCTGTATTTATTTAAAGGTTTGGACTTTAACACATATCTTAAAATTTATACTTTGTATTCTAAATTGCTTATTAGATTTATGTGCTGCATTTATTTAAAGATTGGGAATTTAATGTATGTAGTTTTACACCTATCTTAAAATTATATTTTTGGTGTTCCAAATTGCCTTTTGCTACTACTTCAATGTGTGCTAGTATTTATACCTATCTGGCCTTTATATTTTGTAGTCTAGATAGTTTTTACAGGTAGTTGCATTTTTTTTGTAGCATGAGAATTTTGTGCTTAGTTATTATTTTGATAATGCGTCACGTTGTATTGGAATCCTAGATATGATTCGCTTATTGATGTATGCTGATTAAGTGTGATGTTATACTGGAATTAGTTATAGTATGTTCGCTTATTAAGTTATATTATTATTGTTATGTTGGAGCATTAGGTCTATAAGCATTTAGTCATTTATTCTCTTAAGTGAATAATTTTGGGTTGATATTGGAATCATAAGCTTGACGCTCTTAGACATATCAAAAGTGAATTGTCATCCTTTGTTATATATTTATGCGTATTCATTTATTGTTGTTTAAATAAACTATTTCGTTAATTGTTAAATTCGTTTACTGTGCGTGTATTTATATTTTTCCACTGCGCATATCTGCTCCCAGCCAGATTTTGTACACGTTACAATGACCTCATGAAGGCCATCTTCGATCTAGAACCC
The DNA here is from genome assembly GCA_023313115.1 of Rhysida immarginata. Classification (NCBI taxonomy): domain Eukaryota; kingdom Metazoa; phylum Arthropoda; class Chilopoda; order Scolopendromorpha; family Scolopendridae; genus Rhysida; species Rhysida immarginata. The sequence continues at coordinate 2,788,725 of JAHWFO010036886.1, forward strand.
ATTCCCAAAGAATCTTCTGCTAGACTACGCACCTTGATTGATTCTGCCAAGAAAAATCTTCGATCTCTGGATTTTTTGATCAATAAAGAGCATCAGAGAGATGCGTTCAATTATCGTCTATCAGATAACACCACTGTAGAAGAATTTGAAAACAAGACTGCTACTTCTGATCCAACTTCATTCGATGATCTCATTAAATTTCTAGAAAACAAGGCCTCTTTATTGGAAACTCTAGAACAAAAACATGCTAAACCCACAAATGAGCGATCTGCCACGTCAAGAAGTTTCGTCTCGACGTCGTCCTCTTTCCGGTCTGCAATGAAGATCATAATTTGTATTCTTGTACCATTTTCAAATCTATGCCTGTCAAAGAACGTTTTGCCAAAGTGAAGAATTCAAGATGCTGCATAAATTGCCTTTCTAAGGGTCACTTCGTCTTGAACTGTAGCTCTAAGCACAGCTGCAATAAGTTCAAAGCTAGACATCATACTCTTTTACATCTTTATCCCATAACCACACCTGAGAAGTCAGTTTTTGAAAGTGATACAGTCACCCTTTCGGCGTTGTCCTCTTCTGAACAATGTGCTATTCTCTCCACTGCTGTTGTGAATGTTGTTTATCATCAAGGTCAAATTCATCAAGCAAGAGCCCTACTTGATTGTAGTAGCACTTCATCATTTGTAACTTCTTCCTTGTGTAAGAAGCTCAAGCTGCCTCAAACTCCAGTCAACATCCAAGTTCAAGGCATCACCAATTCTACTACCAGTGTCCATTGTCGTTGTGAAATTCTTTTGCATTCTCAAGTCTCCAATTATCGTTTGAAATCTCAATGTTTGGTCGTTCCTCAGATTACTGGCCATTTGCCCAATATACCAATTGATCTTGCTAACGTAAACATTCCCCACGGCCTGAAGATGGCTGATCCTCACTTCAATGTCCCTGGAGAAATCGACATTCTTCTTGGAGTAAATTCATTCTGGCAAATTGTTCTCACTCGGCGCATTCCACTTGGACTCAGAATGCCCATTCTGCAAGCTTCTCATTTTGGATGGATTGTAGCTGGCTCGTTTCCTTGCACTACCTCCCAAGACATTCGTTGTAATTTTAGTCGTAGTTCTATTTGCATTCAAGAGCAATTGGAAAATTTCTGGAAAATGGAAAAACTGGTTACACCTAAGCTCCGCACCTTGGAAGAAGACGAATGTGAATCTCACTTCAAGAGCCACACCAAGCGTGATTCTAGTGGTCGATTTATTGTCAGTATTCCTCTTAATAAGGTTCCAGAAGTATTAGGTGACTCATACGAAATAGCTGAAAATTCCCTTCTAAATCTTGAAAGAAAATTTGCCTCCAACATTGCCTTGCATCAGAGTTATGCACAGTTCATGCAAGAATATGAAGACTTGGGCCACATGTCCGTTTGCGACTCTGCACCTTCTGAGGTTTCCTGCTTTTTACCTCATCATGGCGTTCTCAAAGAGGATAGCCTGACTACAAAGCTTTTTGTTGTTTTCAATGGATCTGCTCCCACTACCTCTGGTGAATCGTTTAACTCCTTAAAATTGGTTGGCCCTACAATTCAACAGGATCTGTTCAGTGTCCTAATCCGATTTCGCAAACATGCCTTCTCAGCTGATATAGAAAAGATGTATCGCCAAGTTTTGATTGATGAGTCTCAAAGACCCTTGCAGCGCATCTTATGGAGACCTGATCCACATGATGTCATCAAAACCTATAGTCTGAACACTGTTACTTTTGGTACTGCTTCTGCTAGTTTCTTAGCAATTCGATGTTTGTTTGAACTGGGCATTGAATGCGCACAATCCCTTCCTGAGGTCTCTCGAATCATAAAAGAAGACTTCTACGTTGACGATTTGTTGAGTGGAGCGAACGACGTTTCCACAGCAAAGGTACGTTGCAAAAACCTATCTGCTACTTTACAAACTGGTTGCTTCAACTTACGAAAATGGATCTCGAACGAGCCTCTAATTCTTTCAGACTTCGTGGAGTCCGACATTCATCCTATCCTAGTTGATATTGGCTCGTCACTTGATGATAAGTTGACATTTTCTATTTCTCTTACCTCTCCAAAAAGGATAACTAAGCGTGCTATCCTGTCCGACATCTCGCAGATTTTCGACCCTCTTGGTTTGCTAAGCCCTTGCACTATTATGGTCAAGATGATGTTGCAAGCGCTTTGGTTAGAGAAATTTTCATGGGACGATAATATTCCTCGCTCCTTGTCCACTCAATGGTTGAACTTGAAAGATGATCTTCCTGCCCTAAACGAAGTTGCCTTCCCGAGACGTATCATCTGCGATGAGCCGAAAAGTATACACTTTCATGCCTACTCCGACGCGTCCATCAAGGCCTATGGCGCCTGCATCTATGTACGCTCTGTTGATCAAAACGGTGCTATTTTCTCAAATTTATTGGTTCGAAAGCCAAAGTGGCTCCTCTCAAGTCTATATCTATTCCCAAACTAGAGCTTTGTGGTGCTCTCACTCTCGCCAGCTTAGTCCAGCAGGTTACTTCTACCTTCCAAATTACATTTGATCAGTGCTTCTTCTGGACTGACTCCACTATTGTAGTTGGTTGGTTGAAAATTCATCCAAATCGTCTACACAATCGCCAATCATATATCTGAAATCCAGACAGTGTCCAAGAAGATTGTGTGGAACCACGTCTCCAGTGGCAACAATCCTGCCGACATCTTCTCAAGAGGTGTCTCTCCTACTGTGCTGAAGGATTCCGCCTTGTGGTTTCATGGACTACCTTGGCCCTCTCTATAAGAATCTTCATGGCCAACTCTGCAAACGTCTTCCATACCACTTGATCTTCCGGAAGAAAAAAGGTTAGATGTAATATCTGCCACTGCTGCATGTTCTTCATTTCCGTTTTCAAGATTCTCAGATTTTGATCATCTAAATCGCATCGTTGCCTTTATATTGCGTTTCAAGAACAACTGTCTATGTCCCAAGGATGCCCGAATGTATGGTCCTCTTACATCTTCTGAAATTGAGCATGCCTTTCTGACTCTTGTTAGACTTTCTCAAAACCACTCCTTCCCTGATGAGATTAAAATTTGCCAATCCCACAATCCTCGATCACGTTCGAAGCTACCCTCCTTGTCCTTGTTTTTAGACTCTGACGGCTTGCTACGAGTTAGAGGTAGATTGCTTAATTCTGATTATTCGTTTGATAAGAAATTTCCCCTCCTCATCTTTGGGAAGCATCCGCTAGCTAGACTGTTAGTCACCTCAGAACAACATCGCCTTCTGCATGCTGGTCCTCAACTACTTCTTTCATTACTCCAAATCCAACTTGACACTGGACTCCCTTGTGCTCATCAAGGACGATCTCCAACCACCTATCCATTAGAAGCTCGGCCGTATCACCCAGATTCATCCTGGTAGAGATGGCATCTCTCGTGTGGCCTAAACCACGTACCTTTAAACCATTTTCGTCTATCATTAATTTTACGATATATCCATTCATTACACACCATTCCAAGTTGTGTGATATATTACATGCCATATCTTAGCATCGAAAGTTCCAATGAACCATAATGGTTCCACTAAATCCAGCTTCCTTTGAACCAATTTCGACTATCATTAATTTTACGTTGTATTCATGCATGACACATCATTCCAAGTTGTTTGATATATTACATGCCATGTTTTAGCATTGAAAGTATCGAATGGACCATAACGGTTCCATTAAACCACATACCATTGAATCAATTTCGACTATCATTAATTTTCGGATATATTCATTCATTACATATCATTCCAAATTGTTTAATATATATTATATGACATATTTTAGCATTGAAAGTTCCAATGGACCATAATGGGTCCACTAAACCAGCTGCCTTAGAACTAATTTCGACTACCATTAATTTTAAGTTATATTCATTTATGACACGTAATTCCAAGTTTTTCGATATATTACATACCAAATCTGAGCTTTGAAAGTTTCCCCTGAACCATACTGGTTCCTTGAAATCACATACCTGTAACGTGGAAGCGTAATATGAATTAAACAGAGCAGAGTGTAAAAATGAATAGTATAAAAGTTTATTAATAGCTTCTAATTAATAAAGCCTCAATAAATAGTATATTTTCTCTTTTCACATGAACTTTCTGATTTAAGGTACAAATGTTCACAGGTAAGTAACAACCATTTCTTTTTCTAGATTAAGTTCACAAACATAATTCTTCATGCTTAATAAAGCTCATGTACAGCTAAAAGCAACTTGATTAACTCCAATCAAGCTATACTCTCCTGTAGGAATGGCTGTACTCTCAGACGATAAGGACTGAACCCAGACGTCGCCCGAAGCTCGCTGTCTCCTCCGACGACCGCTGCTCCAATAAACTTACGACTTCCAGCTCCCCTCGTACAAAGAGAAAAAAAAACAACAATGTCAGAATCAGGATTCCTTAAAGATATGCTTGTAACATTAACTTAACGATTTGCTGTACGTTAAATAAATAAATAGCAATTTCAATAAAGTCTGTTCTATTTATAGTGACAAACATATAACTGCCTTTCAATACGCAATAAGGCATTTCTTACGATAAGAATTAATTGAAGATATTTCTTCCATCTTTAATCTAAAACAAGATATTAAACTTTCCGAAAGATATTTTTCCTCTTCCTTAACCAATTCACCAATCTTCCGCTCTTAAAGTTTAAACTAATCAGAGTACCATCAATTAAGCAATAGGTCTCTGTCTCATGAAATAAATTCCAATCTAAATTGTGCAATTCCCACGCTGACTTCAAATCCGTATCATTTAGGAATCTTGCAAACGACAATCCTGTTATGGCGCAATAGCCGATAATGACGTTTCAAGCTATTTCTTCGATACGTGATTAAATTTCAAATTACGTGGCACACACAGACAATTTCAGCCTTAGTCTCCCTTGGATTGGAATTATCGCACTCGGAAAAACAAAAAAAAATATAAGTCGAGGAACATACACTTTTCCAATTTGAAAACTTCCTCTTTCGCACTTTATATTTTTTTTTCCTAATAATTTCTTTTCCTTAGATCGTCGATAAGAATCCTCCAATTCCAGTTTCTTGATACGCTAAGAAACTAAATGGGAAGATGCCGTGAGCAGCGGCACTGAAATTTGCACATTCAAGCTCGGCAAATACCCCTCTGCTGTCACGTGTTGCGGGGAGACGGCAACTCGTAATATTTGCGAGTGAGAAACCGAGCGAAGGGAGGTTACACAAACATAAACTATTATAAGGCAAAATCACATTACCATCGACTGTCCAACGGTCGAAATTCGGTTCCACGCCGGCGTCTGGATGGGGCTGGCTGAAGTTCTCCTCCGTTCGTCGTCGCTCTCGTACCGTCCTTGGCTGTTCAGCTATGTGGCGTCGTTCGCTTAAATGTAAAGGTGCCAACACACATATCCGACTTTGACGCGCACGGTTTTCATCCGACTTGAAGCGACACCAGAGTGCATGCGACTAGCAAAACACACATTTCCAACTTCCGCGCGCACGACTTTCAACCGACAAGCATTTTACCTCAAATTGTGTCCGTGATAGCGCTGCAGTCACACAGGAAACTGTATTCATTTCCGCCAAAATGGATTCGATTACGCCTCAAAAATACAATTTATTATTAATCCAACAATGATTAATTTTAATCGTGATGCTAAATCGTGTATATTCTTCCCGTGATGCTAATCGTGTGGATGCTTCCCGTGATGCTAATCGTGTATATTCTCGCAACCTGATTGGTTATCGTGAACGACAAGTCGCGTGAAAGTCGGACAGAGCTGAAGTTTGAAAAACTAGTCGCACGACTCCTACGAACTGGCCGTTTGAGACCGGAAGTAGTCGTTCCAAAGTCGCATGCGACAGCTAGTCGGATGTAAACCGTGCATGTGTGTCTCCGCCTTATGAGACACATATCGTTAATAACATGTTTTGTCTTGGAATAGCCCAGCTCGCTGGCTCCGCTACTTTCCCCTGACGACTTCAACGATTGCGCCTTCTCTTTCCGACGCCCGTCGTATGACATTCCAGGAAATTCCTCCCTCGACGTGCTCGCATGTTCAACCTCTCGTCACGGTCGCTTCTCTTGTTCTCCCTTTTCTCGCGCTCCCCTCCTCTTCTCGTGGTTCGTTCCCGAACCTCGCGCGATTCTCAAGACCGAACCATTTTCGCTTCTCGGGATAAGGCTTTTCCCTTTAACTTTCCAGTTACTATTAATAAATATTCTAGATGCGGAATTTTTCTTATTCCTCGAATTTGCTTCAAAATTCCGTGACAATACCATTGAACCTATGTCGACTATCATTAATTTTACGCTAATATTCATTCATGACATGTTATTCCAAGCTGTTTGATATAATACATGCCATATCTTAGCATTGAAAGTTTCCACTTAAAGAGGACCATAATGGTACCACTAAACCACATACCCTTGAACCAGTTTTGACTGATAATTGACTACATCACGTGTCTTCACTTAATTCATAAGCCTTTTCTCTGCTTTAGCTGTGGAATGCCAAAAGAAGAAGAGCATTTGGCAGTGCACAGGCCATTTATACATGGAATTGTATAGTGAAAAACGTGGCTCCCTATATTATTTGTGACCTTTTGAACCGGAAATAGTTCACCGATTTTTTTTTCCACCAACGAACTCAGTCTTCCGATTTCCCTAAGTTGTCGAATGGCGAAAACGGAAGTCGAAAATTCGGAAGCGTTCGAAAGCTAGAGCACCAACAGACGGACGGACGCACATTGTGAAAACATAAGTACCTATCGGTCTTAATAATGAAAGAAAACTTGGTTGTCTTTAAGACTTAGTGGCACCATGGCTATACAAGGGTCTGTGATAGCCCAATTGGTAGAGGCGTCGACCATGACAGTCGAGGTTCCTGGTTCGAATCCAGGTCGCAGAATTTTTCCATCCATTTTCTAATTAATGTAGAAGTTACATTTACTAACGTTCACAGCTTTTATAAAATATGATACCTGATAAGGAAATAGCTAGTCATCAAATTGTAACTAAAATAGCACTCTACATTCATCTTGCTGTTAATTGGTTTAATCACATGGGTGTGTGCATCATACGCCATTTCTACGCATTTCGTGCGGAAATGATTTCAAAACTTTTCAGAAAAATACGTATTGAGAAAGAAAATGTGTTCAATAAATGAATTTCAAAACCGGGGATTCTTAGAAATGATTAAAAAAGGTCTTGTATATTATATACTATCAGTAATTAAATAATTATTTAGATTATGAAGCACGTTAGTCTTCGTCAATCAAAGAAATGAGGTTTCTTTTCCGATCTTACTAATATTAAAGATAGATTCGAGTAAGATTAAATGGCATAATTATGAGAAGGAAGAAAATTTAAATTGTTCACAGAGAAGGTTTTCTGAATTAAATGATCTTGCAAACAATGAACAAATAAGTGCACAGTTTTTAAAATAAGGACAAAATAAAGTGAAATGTTATATGCATCAAATGCTATTGTCAGTTTAATAAAATTGAAAGTTATTGAAACAATAGAATTCAGACAGCATTCCATAAAATAAAAAAACATTCTTTTACAGTACGAGTAGATTAAGGATTACATATGAAATATGAATATAGCTGTTATCTTATGACTATGAAATTCCGTGGCTCTCCTTTTAAGTTCCCAAGCCACTCCTTTATGTTAGCCACAAAACTTCTCTACCCATAAATACGTGGTAGAAACAGACCAGTTCACGATGACGAACAAATATTTCATAAACAGAACGTGCATTTCTCTCTCTCTCTCTTTTTTCTTTTCAAAACAAATATTTCTCATGATGAAACCAGAGGGGAAATTTTTAAAATTCTCCATCCCCCCTTCCTTTTCTGTGAAAGCATCGTTGCTTTGGGGGGTAAAAGAAAGAGAGAGGGAAAAAGCAGACGAGAAGAACGAAATGGAATCATCCGTCTAGCAATTCGGGCCAGTAGGTGACATGACTTGGATGTCACGGAGCTCGAGCAATATTCATTTGTATCGCACGAGGAAACAGAAAAAAAATAAAGAAGGGAAAGAAAAAATCTTATTTACGTTGTGTTCAATAAGAAGGCAAAAAAACTGCCTTGCCAAAATTCAACGATGGATGGATTTAGACACTGAAGAAAAAGGACAAAAATAAGTTTATTTAATAGTTCTTTATTATTATTATTATTATTATTATTATTATTATTATTATTATTATTATTATAAAGTTACTATTTTATATTAATGCTGATAAACTTTTCCCGCAGATGATTCTGTTGTCCACAAGCCAGCTTATTTGTCAGCGAATTTTCCTGTCAAAAATGTATATATGAGCCAGTCCCTAAGAAATTTAATATGCAGGTCACGACAAAAGTGATTTTTTTTTCCTTTTTTCTATAAAATCATCATAGACTATACGTTGGTATTTTATTTCGAGGAAGCTTTCTATAACCTTGGTGTACTCGGAATTTCTTGATCTCCCCTTTTTTTTTAAAGTGAATTTTTTGCTATAATTTTATTCTCGAATCTCCATGGCAGGTTGAAAGATAAATTATTGTGGTGCTCATTAAGAAGTTTGTCTTTTTTCGTTTTGTAGTTTCAACAGTTTTAGAATACCTGAAAATATAATGAATCTGCTTAATTTCTTTTTAGCTGCCTTTTGCCAAGCATTTAACTTAAGAAACTACTAAATCAAGACTGTCCATGTAAATTATTTCAAAGATCTTATATTTTGACATCTTTAATATTTTTAATTAGTAAATAAACCCCAATTATATATGCACTTCACTCACAAATGACATTTCGAAATAATTTATTAATAAGAAGGGCTGCAAAGGGCTAAAAATCTAAAAATTGATAAATATAACAATTAGGTGTTATATTTATCAATCTCCTTAAAGACGAGAAATACTTCTCTTTATTATGTATGTCATTGACATGGTTGAAGTATTCAATGCTTGACTTCTTCGATAATATAATCACCAACACGTGATATTTGTTTTCTTCAATTCCTTAATTTAACGACTTCTGTTCAGTTAAATTTTCAACGGATCAGTGGGTTAGGTATTTAAAATGAAGTAATCTAGAATATACACTAAATTTAAAGTGTTCCTTAGTTTATCCTATAAAATTGAGTGGCAAATAATATATAGGTCACTGTAAATCAAAACTGATATATATAATGAAGTCCGCTTTGCTATAAATACGCGTGAAACAGTGAAGTCCTCTATTTAAACAACATATCGCAGATATTGCAACTTTCTAATGGGTGAAATGAGGAAACGGTTAGGTTAGGTTCTGCCCGGAATTTAAAATACTGAGCCTAACAATAATTTTATCAAAAACAATAAAATAATAATTTATTTTTATTTTTATTTGTTAATTTTTTGATATTGATGTATTTCTTTCTTTAAATCTACCGGGGACCTAATATGTCGGCCTCGAGGCCATAGTGGTCCCGGTTAGGCATTTATTGTTCTGTAAATAATTTAATTTAAATAAATAAATAAATAAATAAATAAATAAATAAATAAATAAATAAATATAAGGCCAACTTATTACACATTATCAGAATAAAAATTATCCTGTCTTAATTTATTGGAATGATTTTGGAATAATTTGCCGGTAACTTGGACGAATTTCGTTAGACACTTTTGGGTACAAGACACATTCTTGTTGCAATATAATTTTGGAAAACTAGAACTCATTTTTGACTAGAATACACAAAAAGTGAAGTTTAATAAAAGTGGGTAATATCTGCCTGCTCACGAAATGAATATGGCATGGTTAAGCCGAACACTTTTCAAAATGAAACATTGTGATTTCGAAATGATAAGAAATAGTTTCCTCTAAATGTGAGCCCTGCTACTAATGCCAGGACTGCGTGATCCTATTTCTCGGAAAAATGTATCACGTGATTGAAACAATATCTTTCAATCGCATAATTTTAAAGTCAAGGTTAAATTTGTGTATTATATTTCTCACTTAAATTCGCTTAAATTCCTTTCTTTAAAATTACCTCACTCGCTAAGTGGGATGTACAAAGCTCTAAATATATCCCACACAATTTCGTGATGAAAAGTAATCTGAAGACATAAATAACAAGAGCCCTTGGAAGACGAAGCATTTGGTCTTAAAATGTGTTCATATTAAATTCCGTTTGAAGGGACTTTATTATGTCGGTGGACACTATGATTTTCCACTCCTAAACAGAGGGTTGAAAGGTAGGGGCCTTCTTTTATTCCTATCCTGTCTGGGAATGCAGCCGATTCCTTTCCTCGTCTGGAAAACACATTTCTCCGTATCACAAGCGAGTATTGGAGGGGAGTATGGCAATGGGGGGGGGGGGGGGGGGTAAAAAAAAGAAAGAAAGATAAAAGTCTTTTGCTAGTGAGGACGGGTATCCTCGGCCTCAACTGTGACCGACGGGGATTTACCGGCTGGGTTTTGGCTTCATCAACTTGGAATAAAGGGTTAGTGAACACCCCATGGCCAAGGTGCGGTTTACCCCTTCTCCCTAAACACAGTGCATGATACATCCTAATGGAAGGGTTACTGAGGCGACTCAGTCATTAAAATTGGTGGAGGACATCAGGAATAATCGTTTTTGACACCCTTTCGCTTTTTAATTGGAAAGAATAATTGGTGAATTTTATCTTATTATATCCCACGAAAATTAAATTCTTTGAAAATGCCCAGTGTGGTGCAATTATCTTAACGTGCTCGTATGTTTTAACCGAAAATAGCTTCGTCCTTGACAATGACGATCATTTAAAAATTTATTTGAGTTCACCTTTCCAATAACCTTACCGTCTTCTTCTCCAGGGCAGTAAACCGAGATAAACGCCTGGAATCAATAGCGTAATTTGTATTCAGTCTCTTGCTTGAATGTTGGGCATAAGGAAAAGGCATCTTAAGTTCATTCTTCAAATGCAATTCCATATATAACGCCCGTGAACTTGTGTTTAGCTAGTATTTTTACTCCTACGTACTAGGTTATTTCCAGCATAATTTGAGGAAATTCAATGACCGAAGCTTCCTCGAATTTTTCGTCTCAGCTTGAGACGAATGTCTACGGATCTATCGAAGTCTTTTTTACATAAGAAGCAGTTAGCAAAATGAAATTAAGCTTCGATTACGTTGTCAATTTTCAGGTAACAAATTCAATTGTAATATATTTATATTAGTATATTTACAATTTTTTAATTAAAGTAAAAATTATTTGCCCTTCTCTTTCATTTTCCAATGGAATCAATGACTTGTAAGGTCTTATTTGTACAAAATACTGAATTAATTAATTAATAATACTAAACGTATATATTAAATCAAACATCGAAAAATGGAAATTTTTAATAGTACATCACTTAACTTGAGTTTTAGATGTTATTTCAGCTTTGTTCACTTGTTTTCAATATGTAAACATGACTTCACAAAATTTTGTGGCATTTCATTCTCCAACTTAATCTGAAGCGTTGTATGCAAACGATTTTAACACATTACTTATTTATTCCGTACACGAATTCATCAGAACATGGTCGAATGGGCTACAAGTAGCATATTGGGTTCTTTTTAGGGTCAACGCTATTTGGGCTACTTATTATTATTTTTGGGCTACTTTTGCTTTTCACTGAAGAGTGAAATGTAATAATAAAAGTAAATAAATCTATGAAAACGCAAATAAAGAAACTAAATTTCAGCTATTGGAGCCGTCACATTTGTAAACATGGCTGTAGGTGGGGGAAAGACTGGTATAAAGGTGCATGGCCATGCGATCGAATATCGATGTCAGCTTTCGATGTTTAAAATAAATCGATACATTGACACAATCTAACGATGATTCTCGATTACTGATAAACAGTATGTTTAAAGAAAAATTAATTCAAACTTGCTGAATGTATCGATTTTTTAAAACATCGAAACTCGAAATCGATGTTCGATCGCAAGTGCCATGCACCCTTACACTACTCACTTCACCCATCGGCAGCCATGTTTTTGAATGTGACGTTTGCCAATTGTCACCTGCGTTAGCAATTTAAATTAAAATTGTCAGCTGAAATAGCTATTTCAGTTACTTGTTAGCCAATGAAGAAACTAAATTTTGCCTGTATAAGCTAATCTAGCATAAAATTAATACAGCTGAAATTAATCGAGTCTCACGAATTTTCATTGTGACGTTTTATTTTCGTGTTCAAGGCAATGTATGATAATTTCGTTTGCAATATTTTTTCCTTTGTAACAAATTTATTTTAGTCCCACTAAATTCATTTATTATCTACCAAGTATTTCACCTATATTATCTACGAGTAGTTGATCTTCAAATAAGATCATCAGTTACATGATGTATCAATTGCTAAATGTTCATACAACAGCATTGAAACAACTAATTATAACTTGATTGGGTTAAATTTAAGAACTACTGCCTACTCTCAATTGGGAACTGTTTATTCAATCTGATTCGGTTGATGTTACGTTTTCTCAAATGCTAAGTAATATCTGCTCTGCCCTGACGCAAGCAGGCCTCACCGTTAAAACTAATAAATCAAGTAATCATAAGTGCAAATGGTGGACTGTTGAAATTCTGGCTCTAGGGAAAAATAAGAAAGACGCTTTTGCTAAATTCAGGATTAATCCTACCCAGCATAACAAACAACAGTTAAGAATGACTAATCAACGATATAAGCAAGAAATACGTCGAGCCAAGCGCGCTGCTGTTATGGATCCAAGCACAAAAATGTTTGACTTGTGGACAATTGTTAGAGCATTGAAGCGAACCAAACAAATATTTCCTTTGGAATTGTGTCGATCCTTGAGTGGATCGACAACCCCAATCAACAAGTTCAAATGCTTGATGACGTATCTTTCGATATTTCCTTACAACAGCATACATAAATAATAATTATATACATAAATAATATAATAAATAATAATAAAGAGATCAATAACAATATTAAGACAACTAATAATAAAATCTCGAAACGGGATGGCTGTCTTAGTATACCAGTCCTTAAAAAGTGGGGTCCATTTGGCAATTGGTTACTTCAGCAGTTATTTTCTCAAATTTACTACTCAAAACAATTTCCAGCAGACTTTAAAGAAACTCTAATTACTCCAGTATATAAAAAGGGTAACACAAATGATTTCAAGAATTACTGTCCTATCTGTTCTTTATCTGCTCTTTCGAAGATTGCTGAAAAATTAATCTTCTCTCGTTTAACTGGTTTTCTTTGGTCTGTTATTTCAAGGAATCAATTGGGAGGCAGACCGAAAACTCCTATTGAGTATACGATATTAACCATCATGAACTATATAATTAATGAATAAATAGTGAATAATAATTTTCCTATTATTATAATATATAATTAATGCTATTGACAAAGGACAAATCTGTTATTTAGTTAACACCGATGTATCCAAGGCCTTCAATACTATTAATCGAAGCAACCTGATAATTCATCTTAAGCGCCTTGGTACTGATCAACCTTCGTTAGACCTTATGCATGACTATTTTAAAAATCGAATTAATTATACTCAAACTCATCAGAAATTGTCCAAATGTTCTTCAAAAAGAGGCATATTGCAAGGCTCGCCCATTGCCACAGTGCTATTTGCTGCTGCTACAGCACAAACATTTTATCTTCCACTAAATTTTAAAATGACATCCTATATAGACGATAATTTTCTATATAAGGTCTTTGAAAAATCTGATCAAAATCTGGCTGAGATACAGATTCAACAAGATATCAACACATTAAGTGATTGGTATAAGGCGCAAGGATTATCCTTCAATGATGACAAAACAAATACTGTTATTATTGATAGACAAAAGCATTCCCGGTAAAAACTTGTAAGATATCAGGAATCACGTTTGATAGCAACTTATCGTTTAAAGAAAATATAGAACTTCTATTAATGGATTTAACTCGTATTACATTTCTGTTTACTAGACTACGTAAAATATTAACCAAAAAAGAATTGATCCAGATTATTAAAAACGATGTTGGCACCGAAAGTTGAATATGGAATAATAGTTTGGTCAGCGGCCTTGAAAATGCAACTTACGAGAATACATGTGGCCTATAATGATGTCTTAAGAGCAGCGCTGGGCCTTCCTAGGCATGCTTCTGTTTCCCACCTGTATCAGGCATATACACACACCGGCCAGTGAATTAGAAACCTTCGTTCAATATGGTATTGACCCTCCTTTGCTGTAATTACAGAACATACGCGGTCTGGCATGGACTCTACAAGGTGTTGCAATGCAAGTAAGGTAATCGCAGACCATGCATTCGTCAGAGAGACCTTCAGGTCCTGCAGAGTAGACGGAAGTGGATGCTTTTGACGAATGTCTCTTTCCAACATGTCCCAAACATTCTCGATCGGATTCAAATCCGGACTTTGCGCTGGCCACGGCAGATGTTGCAACTCGGTGTCATGTTCAGAAAACCACTCCTGAACAATTCTTGCTCGATGGACAGTAGCAATGTCGTCCATGAAGAACCCGTCACCATTTGGGTACAAATGCACCATTGCAGGATGGACTTGATTTGCAACAATGCTCAGGTAGTCTTTGGCTTTCACCCGACTGTCAAGGAATATCAGGGGCCCCTTGCCATGCCAACAAAACATGGCCCATACCATGACACCTCCTCCTGCAGCTTGAACTGTGTTCACAACACATGAGGGGTCCATCGCTTCATGGGGCTGGCGCCAAATTCTCTGCCGGCCATCGGTACAAAACAATGTGTAACGTGACTCGTCCGACCACATCACCTTTTTCCATCGTCTACTGTCCAGTCACACTGTTCTTTACACCACTGCAGGCGAACTTTCCGGTTTGTTACAGACACCAGGGGCTTCCTCACTGGCATGCGACTTCCCATCCCTATTCGCTTCAACTCTCGACGCATTGTTCTGGACGAGATGGGTAGCGATGATCCTTCATTGAAGTCTGCCGTCAGTTGCTCCACAGTAGACCTTCGGTTTTGCCGCACAATCCGTCTCAGACGACGTCGGTCCCTGTCTGTGTTGATTGTTTTTGATTCACAATTCAGCCGTTTCGACAACTCTTGTGGATTTCGTTTTCACGCATTGAACACCTTGAAGACCTGATCTTTTGAGATACCGCTCAGTTGTACTGTCCTGGAAATCGTAGCTCCAGCTAGACGGGCTCCCACAATAACTCCTTTTGGAACTCAGACAAGTCTGCTGTTTTCCCCATTTTGCTCAACTTGAGCAGCTGCAGCTTGTTCCTACCCTGTACCTGCAGCTTGGAATGAGCATGTACCCCACATGATTGCATTCATTTGCATATCACAATCGTTTCTGACCTGTGACCCCGCTTTACCAATCAGTACAGTAATTCATCACGGGTTTCTAATTCATTGGCCAGTGTGTGTAATATCCCAACCTTAAAGATGGTATCCTTGTATGTAAGATTGAAGGAACTTTATAAAGCACTTATTGAAGTTGACCATCCTATACATTTTGTTAAGGACTGGATGTCGTTCTTGGATAATATACGCAACGCCCAAAGATACAAGATTATGCCTCGAATTCAGATTACTAAATTCCTTGATTCATTTTTTCCATATAATACAATTCCCCATTGGAATGACCTGTCTTTTGATGTAAGAAATCAAATTATTAAGTGTACCTTAAAGATTTGCTCGAACCATCGGCAACATGTTAATAATTTGTTATTACAAGCTAGTACTACTTGACTGGTTTCATATCTTTAGTTTTTACATATCCCATTTTGGGATGCAAACTTTATAAAAAATAAATAAATAAAATAATTACAAAATCCAGTAATTTTAAAATCGCTCTATATAGCCTTATCACAAGTAGCGCTGATATTTCGATTTTGGCCACTTCTTATATAATTCGTTATTTTTCGACAATTCTGCGCAATGTTTTGCGAAATCGATCTGGTACCTGTGTATCAACATATAAATTAGATTAAAGTAGGTCTTGAGAGCTTAAAATTTCCATATATTCTAACCCATTATCATATGATCAACTCGTATACTTGATAAATCATGGTTTGTGTGTTTTGTTTGTCTCTAATCATGATCACTCAAAAATAAGAAAAACTAAATTAATTATTTCATCATTAAATTGGAATTTCCTGAATTAAATACTAAGAGACTTTAGGAGTTCAGGAGCCTAAAATCCAAGCTTCCCATCAATATCAGTTCTTTTTGTTATCCTTTACAATATGCAAAAAATACATAATTTCAGGGGATGTCAAATATTTCCAGAGAAACTACTCTAATGTAGCAAAAGCTATCTTGAAAGTGTCAAAAGTGAATAACTGTCTTAGCTTTTAGAATATTTCACCAAAATGGAAGATCTGCATTTCTTATCTATCTTTATACAGTTATGGATGTAATTAGCTAAATGGCTGAATGAATTTCGACCAAACTTATTACAGTATTTAAAAATTTCAGACCAATGAAAGTTGAAATTCCTATTTTAGCGCCTTTCCTGCAAGCTTTGATTAGAATGTGTCCTATTGAAAAAAAATGTTTCTGAAAAGATGTAGATTATTATTTTTTCCCTTATGATTTTTCTATAACTGTGACCGTTTTCCAGAATGAGAAGAAGCTTTACACTCGAACGGCATTACAACAGTTACTAATGCTTGAATATTACTAAATATTAGAAAATTCTAGAATATTACATGGACAAAATGAAAGTTCTTGTCTAAACGGAGAATCCATTTGTGAGGAAGTATTTTGAAGTTTCATTGAGATCTTTTTTAACACATGTAAGGTAGGGCCTATATATTTGAAACGTTTAAATGCCCTGACAATAGAGAATTTCCAATTTTATAATTTGAAGTGGTTGAACATTTTTAAAACAGAAATTTGTATCGGAGCTCAAAACTGATTTACTATTCCCTAATTAAAATTGCATCAGCCATCGTCGGTAAAAAGTAATATAAACGCTCTTCACAAGTCTTTTTAATGAAACGCGATTTATCTAATAGATTACAATTACTGTCTCAGGAAAGGCATTCCAATGTTTGGACTATTTCAATGCAATCTAATATGAAGGTCGTATTCGTTTCCTTTAAAATTGATTTTCGCACTTTCTAATCCTCAAGGATTGGTGATGAGGTCTTATCACTCCTTAGTGACCCTGAAATTAACATCTTTTCAAAGTCTCTTTTCATGGGCACACTGGTTTGAAAAGGATGTCAACTGACATGAAAAGTAAAATTCCTTCTTGCGACTAAATTCTTTAAGAAATTTCAAGGCCCACCAGTTGTATGTAATCATTGATGTTAGACATCCAGTAAACCGTCACTTTATGACCCAATATTCCGGGGGAAAATTCAATGTTCCCTCATTGCTACAGCTGTGCCCCTAAAAAATTCTCTGTCATCAATTCAAGAGGGGTAATTCGTCGGCGGAATTAAATTTTTACAACAGCTCACGCACGTGATTTCTTCTTCGTTTATGTCCACCTTAAATAGGATCAAGCACGAAGGACGATGAGGATAAAAAGAGGGGAAATACCGTATAACCAGTATTATTGTTGTTCGTGTCATTTTTCAGGTTACAAAAAAGAATGTCATTTTTGTCCTTCTGGAAAATACCCAGTTTTGATATCGTTGAAGTATTCAAATATCCATAAGTCACAGCGTTTCCCAAAAGCGTGCAAATGTTTTCATAATAAATCAAAGAAGGTTATCTACTTCATCGATAGGATTTTTATTTATTCCAAAACTAAAAAAAAATCCTACTAACTAAATTATTTTTGAATAAATAACTTTATTTAAATAGGTTGTCCCAAAAGTTTAGGTAGTCTATGAAAAAAATCATTGTCAAGCCTTATTTTTTTAATGGAACTGCTCAATATTTTTCCTGAAATATCTACAAACCACTCCCATTTGAATAACCAATTGCTGATTTCAAAATGTTCAAGCAAAGACAATTTTCTGCTCAGGAAATTGCTCTTGCATGGAAATTAAAAGCACAAGGTCAATCAATGGTTAAAATTGCAAAGAAATTAAGCAGAAGCGTATCTGGAATTTACAAACTCTTTCTCAAAGATTCATCTTCTACACCAAAACTAAGATCAGGTAGTCTTCTTGTAGAGATCATCGCATGATTGCTATACTTGCTAGATCTGTTCGAGAAATACAACGCGAATCAGTATTAAATGCCTCAAAGAAGGATTCACAGACAACCGTAATCCAAATATTTCTGTCACTACAATGAAGAAAAAAAAAAAAAACCTTCCTCTAACAGAAAAACACCAGAGTACCAGGCTTGACTGGGCCAGAAGCACATGGATCCATGTGTGTTTAATGATGAAAAGCAGTTCAATCTCGACGGACTTAATGGATAGTTACATTATTGGCATGAGTTGAGGAAAGAACTCCGAGAATTCTACAGCAGACAGCAAGGCGGAGGATCATTAATGTTTTGGGCTTGCTTTGACTTAAATGGTGTATCTGAAATTGTCCTAATATATGGCCGCTAGAGAACAGAGAAGTATCAGCAGATTCTAGAAGATAGCTTCTTTCAATTGCATTTGGATCTTTCAACATGACAATGCTTCGATTTATGCTTCAAATTCAATTTCAAAATGGCTTAGCGACCATAATATCAGAGTTATCGAATGGTCATCGTGAGACCGGATATTAACCCTGTAGAAAACGTATGAGGCATCCTTCTGTCTCGAACGTTCAGGCACGTACCCAAGAATTTTTCCAGGGGGGGTCGAACTCTCGATTTATTGGACCGTTTGTTCGAATAATCCATTCTTTTTATTATGTGTTAATAATAATGTGTAATACTAATTAAAAATGAACATATTTCAGTGATATTTTTGTAAAGTTGCTTGTGAAATTTATGCTATTATATATACAATGTTGATATAAAAAAAAAATCAATCTGCTTACAAAATTCGGATTTCATTTTTGTGAAAAAAAAAAATCTTGTAATAAAAATTAAAAAACCGTGAAAAGAAATAAAATTAAAATCGCAAGCACTTTTGACTTAAGTCATCTTCGGGCAGTGAAAGATGTGAATGAGGAATTGTCGATCCGGTTCAGTGTAGGTCAAAGGGGAAAAAATCATTTTGTTTAACTGGAGTGAGCAAGGAGTGGGGTGTTTGGTGGGGGAGGGGAAATGGCACTGGAACAGGCCAAATGAGAAAAAAAAAAGGGAAAATTAAAAAACTGAAATTAAAAACAACCCCTCGCCAACCACTCCACTACTCCTTGTTCACTCAGAGTTTTTAATAGAATTTAAACAATAGATTTAAATTCACAGAAATCAAAATGATGGACCTTCAGCATTTTTGGGGTGGTCGTTCGACCCCCCCGACCCCCCCGACCCCCCCTTGCGTACGTGCCTGACGTTGTATGCCAACAAACCCTGTTTTCTTCTGTGAAAGAGTTGGAATAAATCGTCATTGACTGTTGGCTAGACATTTCATCAGAAATATTTTAAAACCTTATTAATTGCGTATGTTTAAAGTTATTCAGTCAAATGGAAAAGCAATAAATTTATTGAAAGATTTTAATAGTTTATTTCATGTGAAAAAATAATATTACTTAAACTAACGGGACAGCAATCTTATGAATTTTGTTAATTTAATAAATGCAGTTCCTTAAAGTGGCTATTTTAAAATTCAGATATGATTATTGATGTACAGATAAACACCTTATAAATGAAATGTATTTGTTTTTCTACTGTTCTGAAAATACTCGAAATTTTATATTTACCTAAGCTTTTTAATGAAGGCGTTCTACTGAAATAAGTACTACGACAACCTATCTTAAGATATGGAAATTCTGGAATGCCATATAGGTACAATTAATTAAATTCACCTTTAATTTTTAGTCTTTTGACTATTGACCCCGACGGACATTATCTAAAATTAACGTCATTACATAATTAAAAGTATATACTTAACGTCACTTTTGAAAAATTGCCTTTTAAGAAATTTAAACTACGTTGCAGAGAAAATATTTCAAGTATTTTATAATTTGACTTCCTACGTCACACTCTGAACAGAAAGCCCGATGACGTTGTACATTTCACGCGAATGACTAATCGCTCTGTAATAATTTCGTAATCCTTTATGGAATTCATCTTGGATGTTAAAGAAATCCCACGCGCCAGACTCAAATATAAACATTCTTAAAAAAGGTGCACACATAAAATGTGCCTGAAAGAAAGTAATTTGTTTTGCTTTTTGTTTTTTATTTTGCTAACTCATCAAATAGAAAAAGTAAGCCGGGAAAGGGTGAGAAATCACGATTAACTTCCTAGTAAGATATTTAATTTAAAAAAATTGTAAATGTCAAACGAAATTCTTTAAACAATTTATATACAGGAGTAGATATCTAAAGTTAAAAATGAAAATCTAGATAACATTCGCAAAATTCACTTCAGTTTAAACAAATTAAATTTAAAAAGAACTAGAACGAAGAAATAACATTCAGAAGCACTTCATATACTGTATAATTACAAAATCCTAAACTTGCATTATTCTCACTAGTTTTCCAGTTTTGGATTAATGAAATTATTATAAATAGTAGGGACAAGTTAGATTATTTTCTAATAAATTTTAAATTATCATAAATAAACTACATAAATTCTGATAAGTCGTGTTTTCGTTTTCAATTACTGTCATACGGTATTTTTAATGTCAATTTTTTTTTTCTTTTCCAGATATTTAATAATTACCCCCAGAATGTCTTTTTTTTCTAATTTGGCTTTTAGGGAATTGAATCAAGTCAGTAAAAGTTTTGTTACTTTACTTTCGCACAGCCTTACCTATATAGTAGGCTGTGATTTTCGTCACTGTTTAGAAGATTTTCTCCACAGATGGCAGTATTGAACAACATCTGAAAGAGTATCATGATTAATTTCTCCGGTTTCTCGTCTTCGCTAAACTCGTCCTCGTGTCTTCGTGAAATATTAATGTCGCACATAATCCAGAAATCTAGTTTCGGCTGATGCAATAAAAGCCGGATTTTCGTGCAATGCCGACTTGCGAAAACTAAAGTTTAATAAACTGAATAAGCTTGACTTTCCACGTAATATTACACTCCGAGACAAATATGTATCGTATTATATTGAATTAATGCATATTCTTCAAATAAATAAAATAACTTCAGACCTGCCAACTCACCCGGATTTTGACAATCTCACCCGGTCACCCGGCGGATCGTAAAAATCTCCTGGCGAATAGTACTCTCGTAAAAGAACCCTTAAAATTTTCCCTTCTTTCCCTATGTGCACCAGCAACTTACTTACTGAGTACTCGTTTCACGTACGGTGTTATTTTACTCCCTTAATTATTTTGACTAGTGTATAAAATGTAATTGTGACATATATTAAAACGCAAAGCATTTTTTAAGAGCAAAATCGGCGCTTCTGCACATGCACAATGATCATTATTATCGTCGTTAATTGTTGTATGTAATTGCTGTTAATTTGATCATCAATGCTAGCAAAGCTCTTGAATGCGACGTCTATGTGGAGAGGATTGTTTGATTGTTTATGAAACCACAGAGTTGTTTGCCGTCAAATTGTGACCCTAAGTTAAATTTAAGGCACAATTTTTGTAACAATTTTTTACATGTATGTTATCTATATGTACAGTATATTTCACCCTACAAAAATTTACTATCACCCGGTTTTCCTCCAGAAATAGTTGGCAGGTCTGTAACTTATGAACGGAATCTCGTGCATTTTTATTTGTCACTTGAAAAATAAAAACTGAAGAAAATAGTTTGTGAATAATTTCAATGTACACGTATATTGTCCAAAACAACAAAGGAATCATCTCCCTCATCTTTGCTTCGTTGTATCCGTTTGATTTAAACATTCGAAATTTTGACAGAATGACCTCCATTCCTATTATTACGCAAAACAACCTTATAGTGAATATAATGAGAATTTGCTATTACTAAATTTAATTAACTTTTTTAAATTAATAAATTTATATTAAATCAAAGTCCTTTATGAATTGTCATTGAAAGTAAGTCTAAGGCTCCGTTAATAACTCTTTTTATAAGCCAAAATTCTCCACTGAAATTTTTTTGATCTCCTCTTTTGCATTAATTCACGTAATTTGATAAAATTAAAATACTTTGTGAACATTTAGTACATGTATATACTGTTGTGAAACGCGACATTGTTTTTTACGCGCTAGCATTGTTGTTATTAGCTTTTTCACTTCACGGTTCTCTCGATTGTACTGTCTAATTTTTTGCTGTTCGTTTCGCCATATTTTTATGAATTAAAAGTATTTTTCCTCACACGGTTATGGGCCCAGCACGATGCTGCCGTGCACGATGTTGCCGAGCATAAAGTGCATATTGCCGAGTACGACAGGCTACTCTTCAAGCTGCAAGTTAACAAGTACGAAGCAACATTGAACCACGGAGATTTCATACGTATGAACGATTTTAATGCATTGCTACGCAGTGGAAGCGAGGTGAGCTATTAGATGCTATATTGATGTCCGTAAGTAAAATGGCTTCAATTAATCCTATCGCAAAATTAAATCAATCAAATTATCGTTCCTGGAAGTATAACATGTCCATGTTGGTACTTAAGCATCATGATTTATGGAAATATATAACAGAAGAAGAGACTTTACCCTCTGATGCTTCCGAAGAAGTTTCAGAATAAATATAAGAAAGATTCTGAAAAAGCATTATCTTTAATCGCATTAGCAATAGAAGAAACCCAACAAGCCCACATAATGGAGTCAAAAAGTCCCAAGGAAGCATGGAACACACTGGCGGCAATTTTTGAACATGAGTCGTTATCACGAATTCTAATGTTAAGAAAACAAGTTGTTAAAATGGAACTGAAACCAGATGAATCCATGAATTCTTATTTATTGAATATAAAGAATTGCAGTAATTTAATTTCAGATAGAGATATTGCTTACATGATGCTAAGTGGACTTCCTGAAAGCTATAATGGTATTGTAATGGCATTGGGTAATATGGATGAAAGTAAATTTTCTGCTAAAGAAGTTCAAAACGCACTTATGGTAGAATATGATAGAAGAATAAGTAAAAAGAATGAAAACTCTGAGAAAAAATCCCCACTGCTACAAAAAGGATGAACAAAATGATAGTGGGGGCAAACCCAATAAGAGCCATTCAGGGTGTTACAACTGCGGAAAAACAGAACATTATTCACGCTCGTGTTACCAACGCAGAACTGGTCATAGAGCAGGTAATACTAATTCGAAGAAGAATAGCTTTGATAATTATTTGGTGTCACTGAATCGACTCGATGAATTGATAACTGGATTCTAGATAGTGGAGGTACGCATCACGCTTGTAAACATAGAGACTGGTTCCAGAATTACCGTGAAATTAAGACTGAACTCATTCGAACTGCCGATGCAGTTGTTGACATCAACATAAGTAATCTCCAACAGTGGCGGATTTAAGGGGGTAGCTACAGGGGCTATAGCCCCCCCCCCCCCATTGGTCCTAAACTTATATCAATTTTTATACTGCAATAACACAGGTCAACACACATTTTGGTGCCGGCGATTTTTCAAGTGTTCTTAGGTAATTTTAGGGTGCAGAATTCAAAAATAACTTTATATTTGTTCCATCAGGTCTAGTTTTCGAGATATTAACGTCGCAACGTTGCACAATACAGAAATAGCAGTCATCATTGTGGTTTCTGGGTTCCCTCCAAACCATCGGCACACAAAATTTCAGACTTCTCTTTTGTCCATTAGTCCATTGCCATAAGTGTTCCATAAAAATTTTACACACAATAAGTGGTGCCCACGTTTTGTCTTGGTCACCAAGCTTAACGCCAAAGAATCCAAGGTACGCTCTTTTTTGATAATTATGGCGCTGATAATCATGACTTTTTATTAAGTAAAATTCGTGGCCATCTATCAGGAAAAACGCCACGAACTTTTTCCCAGACTTATTATATCAACGTCGCACCTCTGTACCATAACAAATAACAAAAGCACATTAAGTTAGTGGTGCTGTATCTCAAAAACTATAGCTGATAGAGAGAAACTGTTTTCATATTTTGAATCAACACATCAAATAATCAAAATCAGTTCTAACATTCCAGGCACCACGAAAAAAAATTTTTTTGTTCCCCAGTGTAATTTTACAAATTTACATTTACAAACCTCAGTATAGGAAAGACCTCAGGACCATCACTTCTCTGGGGAGGGGGGTTGTTATTTGAAATAACTTATAACATATTAGCCAAACCACCTGATTAGCAAACCATATTCTTCGATATCTGGCAAAGACAAAAAGTCATTATCTTATGTTATCATCATCTTTACCGACCATTCAAATTTACAGTGACTCAGAATGGGCATCGGATATAGATGATCGAAAATCAGTAAGTGGCATCGTTGTTTTTCTTGGAAATTCACCTGTATATTGGAAGAGTAAAAAACAAGTGACTATTTCTCTGTCAACTATGGAAGCAGAATATGCTGCATTAGTTCTCGCATCGACAGAAGCAGCCTGGTTTACGAACTTATTGAATGAACTTAAAATCTCAGAATGGTTTAAGTTACCAATTAAAGTTAATTGTGACAATAAAGCTTATATCGATTTTTCAAAAAATAGAGCAGAAAATTCCCGAACGAAACATATAGATATTTCTCATCATTTTGTAAGAAAGAAACTACAAGAAAATGTTATTGACATTCAGTATGTTAGTTCTGTAGAAAATGTAGCTGATGTATTTACAAAAATTTTATCAAGAACAAAGTTTAATATAATGCTTGATAAATTACAGTTAAAATTTCTAGAAATGAAAGACTTAAATTATATATAACAATTTGTGTAATACTAAAAGTGGGGGATTGTGAACATTTATTATGTACTGTTGTGAAACGCTTTTTCACTTCACGATTCTCTCGATTGTACTGTCTAATTTTTTGCTATTCGTTTCGCCATATTTTTATGAATTAAAAGCATTTTTCCTCACATACTTTAATAAAATTAAAAGTAAATTTATTTTTAGAAAATAACTTGCTTAAACTTTTACTATTCTGCATACCTTCTATACACTGGGACCCGGATCCGAATTTATTCCATTCGGAAACTGTGTTCGGATATCGAAGCCAGAACATAGTTCACCAAAGAAGAAGTCCTTTCGGGTGTATTTTGGAACCTGTGTTCTAATCTAAAGCTTTGTTAATGAGCGCCAGGGTGGCAGTTTTTGAGAATCATACTCATTACTAATATCTCAAAACAAACAAACATTAGTTAGGTAAAACATTGTTTACCACTTATTCATTTTAATAAAAGTAAAAAAAAACAAAAAACATTGCAGTTTAGATAAGGAGGATGAGTTCGGATACCACAGCACGGAGGCGTTCGAAACAAAGTTCAGATACCACTTCAATAATTCATCAATATGGTTTATCCGTGCCATTATATCAGAATCTGCTTCCCAACTTTTACGGCTTTATGAAACAAGAAGGCGATAAGCTCAACTTATTTTGCATATTCATTTCCAGCCAGCTTGAATGGATCTTTATCATACAGTTTTGGGTGTTGTCATTTATTTGATTCGGTTTTTATCATTTACGTTAATGAATCATCTACAATAACCATATAACGTATCCATAAAAGTATTCAATGTGCCTAGACAAACCGTTTAAACAGCTGGTCGTTTTTTTTGTTGTTTACTTCTCTTATTCTTTTATTTTCATTATAATTCATGAAGCTTGATTTATTACATAATTTTACTTTAATACTTAAAATTTACAACAAAATTACAGATAACAGTAAAATGAGTAACAGACGGAACTCTACAGTCTCTGGCAAAAATCTATATATACAGGGTGTCCGGAAATAAATGGTAAATATTCATACACGTGAGAGAACATGTATAAAGAAGCATTTTTATTCCTATGAACCTGGTGTCGCAAGCCAACCCCTACAGAGATACAGGGGCATTAAAGTATGTTGCTGGAGGATGTATCACGAGCTGTTCGTCGTCGCCTGTTGTTCCAGCATGACGGTGCGCCTGCACATTATGACATTCACGTACGACAACACCTCAACGCGAGATACGGCCATCGGTGGATTGGACGTGGGGGACCAATCGCCTGGCCACCACGGTCACCTGACCTATCCCCATTGGCCTTTTTTTTGTGGGGCTACATGAAGTCACTGGTGTACTAAACACCTGTTCCATCCGTTGATGATCTGGTCGCTCGCATTGCTGTGGCAGGTGAAACAATCCGCGAACAACCGAATGTACTACGTCATGCATGAGAGTCGCTACTACGGCGCTGTAACCTGTGCGTGCAAACACATTGCCGGACCTTTGAACACCTGCTGTGAGTCTTGATACGCAATGGACTTTTGTGTGGCGTCTGTTTTGTTCACGTTTGTTTTTACCCACAGCTTGGATGTACGCCTTGATGTGCATTGCTCATAGTCTACGTCAAGTTGTTACCATAATAGCCTACAGCGTTTGTAGGGTGTCTTATTCGTTTATTTCTACGTAGTTTAATGTTATGTGATGTGACTTGATTTTATTCTATTACATCAACACCTTCGAACAGGTCTGTAGGCTCCAATGTGGGCTGCACCACATTGCCTAGTCGCTCGCAGGACGCCAACAATCAGGCAGCGCAACATACTTTAATCCCCCTGTATCTCTGTGGGGGTTGGCTTGCGACACCATGTTCATAGGAATAAAAATGCTTCTTTATACATGTTCTCTCACGTGTATGAATATTTATCATTTATTTCCGAACACCCTGTATAAAATCCAAATACCACTCACTTACTCATCACGAAATCTCCAGAACTATGAAGCCTACAAACTTGAAATTTGACAAGTATATTTGTAGGCACCGAGTTTCGTGCTGTGTGTCTCCAAAACAACTTGACGATTAATCATGGGGTTTTTCACAGGTAAGTTGAGCGTAGCTTGCGGCAACATATAGGCTTACGAAAAAAAGATATCCTTATTTAAAGTTTTTGGAGTATGCTCAGTTTAGTTCAGTTGTAGAAAAGTCAAAAGATGGCGCTTCATTTAAAGGCGCTCATATATAACAATAGCGAAGCATTGCCGGGTCTGCTAGTTCAATATAATCTACAAACTCTGGCAAAAGTAGTAAAATCCTAGAGACCCTACAATAAGGGGCAAAGCAAAGGAATAGAGAAATTATTATTATTATTATTATTATTATTATTATTATTATTATTATTATTATTTATTTATTTATTTAGAAGCACTCCTTCTTAATTTTAAGACTGATTTTAAGACTTATTAAAATGTGTGCAATTATGAATACATTTATAACGAGAACAAACAAAGATGTGACTTCGCACATAATATGGCAAGTCATTCCAAAATTTAAAAGTGTTATAAGGATACATTCTGCGTTTAAAATTAGATAGTATGGGAGTGACAAATTTAAATCGTTGAGGTTGACGAATATCTATAGAGCTATTAAAATACTGTATGATAAAATGTAAAGAAAGGAGAAAAAGCAATAAAAAAAGAAACCATGAAAAGAGATAGTTTATAAGGTTATAAAAACCTGTGACGAAACCGGAGAGAAAAACGAACAAAATCGAAAATAGAGAGGGTGGGGGGGAATTTTAATTTTTTTTTAAATTGAAAAATATGAAAATTAAAAAGATTACGATAAAACAGTTAAACGGAGCATGATTGAATCAGAATTAGCAAGCCTAATATGCTGGGAGATAGGGTTCCACCATTTTAACATACTGGTAAAATAGGGAGGAGTTTTGTTAAGCAGCATAAACACGAGGAAATATAACTCCCTTTGAATTTCGAGTGGAGTAAGTATAATATGAGGAAACATAATCTACTTCAGAAGAAGGGCGAAGAACAACCATTTAAAAGTATAAGAAACAAATTGCAAACTGTAAATTTTTTTTAACAGGAGAATTGCTAATTAACAAAGTCAAATGAGAGAGAGGGGTGCCTAGGCTTGGTCAAACAAGATGCGCACATATACCAGTTGTATAGTTTTTTCAAAGAAACAAGATGCGCACATATACTTTGTGTAATTCTCTACAAAATGATTCTGTAACATAAAGTTGTGTGAAAAAGCGTTCTATAGTGGCCGGCACGAACGAAACAGGAAGTGCTTATCCATTGTAAATGCCTGCTTCATTCAGAGCTTCTGAAACACGACGGCCTCCTCCTCGCCTGCAAGTCTGTTTGCTCAAGAACAAAATAAGCAATAACATTACTGAAGAAAACATAATTTATAAAATCACAGAAAACATAATTATTAATTATGAAAATTTGTAAAATATAAAAAGAACATTTCAATTTAAAAACCATTACACTTTTCCATATCTTCTGCGCTTAACTTTTTCTAACAACAGCTATTCGATTAAATAATAAACAAAACGAATACTGCTTTGAAATTCATTTAATTAGGTTTATCTCCATGTTTTTCAAGTTTACAATCTTATTTTATTTTATTAAACAAATATTTTAAAGCGTTAATGCTGTTAAACTTACATTGAATCCGTGCATTATAGAGTAATTGTCGGCGCATTAGATAGTCATGCCATGGTCATGTCATCAGTCTTCATGACCAGCGCTGCCGTTTGTAGGGTAATTTATGATTCCGTAGGATAAAAATCAGGTAATACTCTATGTAGGGTAATAATAGGGTAAAACAGTTATCAGTGAAATTTTTTACTAAAACTGCTAAACAGTGAAATTTTGTTTATCTCCGACGTCATATTAGCATTGCATCGGCTCATTATCATGGTGCATCTATTGATAGATATTGGGGCAAGATATTTTCTTTAAAAAATTCGGGAGGTCAACAGATGTTTCCAAATCTAGAAAAGGTGTTATCACTTCTTTTAACTTTACCTGTCTCAAATGCCTCAGTAGAACGAGTCTTCAGTCAGTTAAAATTATGCAAACATCACATCGTAATTCTCTGAAAACTGAAACAGTAGCTGCCTTAATGCAAACAAAGTATAGTCTTTCTACAGAAAATAAAGTGATCGATTTTGAACCACGTGAAAAAATGTTAGCAATGAAGTATAAATGCAAGTAATTTAGTGTGTTTAAAGAAAAATACGTCAGTCAGTTATTAAAATAATTTCATTTTTCCATTTCATTGTATTTTGTGATGACTGTTCAATAAAATAAATTTGTATTACTTATAAAAAGTTGGTGTAGTTCATTAGCCATTTAAACTTTAAGTATCATTAGACTCTTTTTACTACCTCGAGTTTTTTAATACCTTCTGGGGACTTTTTTCTAGGTGGAAGAGTCTTTTATAATTTACCATCAATGTTTGACGGAAGATAGGGTAAAATTGGAAATATTCACCGTTTTACATAACGGTAAAATAGTATAGCAGCTATTT
Organism: Rhysida immarginata; assembly: GCA_023313115.1. Classification (NCBI taxonomy): domain Eukaryota; kingdom Metazoa; phylum Arthropoda; class Chilopoda; order Scolopendromorpha; family Scolopendridae; genus Rhysida; species Rhysida immarginata. The sequence goes on from JAHWFO010036886.1 coordinate 2,818,127, forward strand.
TTCGAATCTTTGAAACGGTGCGAACTCACATAAGGTTGGAGAAGAGAGAAAATAGGTTTCACTTTCGTTTTCCCAGACAGTGGCAGTGGCAGTGGCAGATGTAGGGTAATTGCAAGAAAACGGTAGGGCGATTTTATTCCCTCTTGGCGGCAGCACTGATCATGACACCTATTTCTTCTAGCCACTGTACCTGCAGTAGAAGAGATTTTTACTGAAGCAATATGTAGTTACATTTGAAACCAAAAGTGAAATTGTCAACAACTACCGCCATCTGTACGCAAGAAGGAAATTCACTCTTTGTAAGCGTGGGAAACAACATGTGAAGTCCATATGTTCTGTTTCATAAGAGAATACTGACAAAGAATTTACGCACGACACGTTTTTCTTTTTAATTTTTTGAAATAATTTTATGGAATTTATTTTAAAAAGTGTAGCGGAATTTTACGGATTAATTCATTTTATTCAGCCATATTCCTATCGCTATTTATTGTGTACGTGAAATATTTGATGTAACATCTCACCAATGTATACGCTCATTGATGTTTATGTAATCCATTTATATCATACTTTTTAAGAAGATTTTCAATGGAAAGATTATTAAAGTAAAAGTTACAAATTACACAGTCAACCACCGCCTGTATAGAAATTTAAAAGGAAAATTAATGAAATTTGTGTTCAGAAATTTCAGAAAAAAATATTCATAATAAATTTTATTCAGCTTTAGTTTAGGTTGAACAAGAATGTCGGCATCACTATCATACAGAACATCCTCATTTCATTAAATCTTTTCTGATGTTCAATTTCGTGGCAAGAGATGGCGAAACTGTGCTTTCCGAATTGCGCAGTACACTTTCCACTGCAGGGCGTGGCCTTCCTACTACTAAGCAGGGAAGCGCACATTAATAAAACTGCTATTCGTTTCACATTAAAAATTTCGCACCATGCTCACGGATACAAATGCTGACGAAATGAGATTAAGGACATTTCTTGACGGACGTTCTATATGGAAGAAAAGCGGCGACGAGGTAAAACTTGTACCTGGTGATGGGCTCCTCAAAAGAACTGCCTCACCTGTCGGCTACTTTTACGGAGCCAAATGGTGCGCTGGCAGTAGAGAGTGCGTCGACTATTTAGTGAATTTTTATAATAAAATGAAAGAAAATGACAAAGAATTCGAGCTTATATATGTTTCATCGGATAGGAGCCTCGAAGTTATGAAAGAATTCATGTTGGAATCGCATGGTGACTGGTTGGCTCTTTACGGACCTTATTACGACGAAGAAGATGAACAGTCCCGACTCAGCTGGTAACGCGCATTTCTTAATTATGTCTTCTTTTGAATTAAATATATTGATTATAATCGTTCTGATGGTTCTATAATTATTATGAATGAATTAAAATATGATGTAGTCAAAATTCATAAGTTTCCACTGCTTTTCTAAATAAAATAATACCGTTTCTATTGCAGATCTTACTGAAACACATCTTGAGATCTAAATGAGTTGTAAAATTGAAATTACTTTAAATCGCTGCATAATATTTTGTGATATATATATTTAAATAAATGTAAGAAAAAAGTAGTTTTTCCCTTTACTTTCATGAATAAGAAAAATGTAAATCATTTACCGTGGTTTCGTGCGTTTAGTCCACGAAAGCGTAGTATTTTTTGCTTTGAAATTTTACCTAAAACGGACTCTACGCGAAGAGGACTTTGTGCAAATTTTTAACAGCCATCATGTATATAGTTGGTTTGGTTTGTTTGGTATTAACGTCCTTTTCAACTGCTATGGTCATTTCAGGACGGCGTTATAGGGGCCGCAAATTTTGCCTCGCAAGGATTCTTTAACGTGCAGCCGGCAAACGACTACACGGGACCAACGGCTTTACTTCCTTTCCGAAGGAAGTGCGTGATCTCAGGATTTCCCCCTGAAAAATCCTCGTCGTCCTCGGCCGGAATCGAACCCGCGTACACGGGCATCAGACCATCCTATATATGACTTGTGATCCTTTTTCAAAATTGGTTCAGACGATAGTAATTTTGATGGTTTTCATTAATGTTTAAAGTTTTGTTTCTAATATTTTTAAATGAAAATTTGTTTTTTGAATGAAGGTTATTCCATATTTTGGTAATAAAAATTGCTTGTGTTTTTTTAATTTTACACCTTTTCAAGTGCCATTTTTTTAATCAATAGAGCGTAATGCATTCAAAATATTCAATAAATTATAATAGCATTGATAATTGCAGTCAGGAAAGAATAGGAATTTTTAACTAGTAATTTTTCATATTTAAATTTAGGTTTTATAGTAAATCTCGTTTTAATGTTTTACAGTAAAATCTCGTTTTAACAAACTTTACTGGATCATGTGAATTGGTTCGTTAATATAAAATTCACCTTTTTAATTTTAATAAATTTTCAAATTTACTGTAAAGTGCGGTTTATGTGAACAATTTTTTGGAATGCATAGTTTATTAAATGCGGACTAAACACACGAAAATACGGTATATTTTTATTTTTTTATTCAAACTGCTGCGGTCTTTGCAGTTAAGATTAAAATTCATTAAATTTCGCAGATTTTGCTTTAGATTTTGTAATACTTCATTAATAACGGTAAGCTAAAAATCAGCTCTCGAAAATGCGAGACACGTAATAGAGTAATTGAAACCCAACCGCCAAACAAAATATAGCAACGGGTGATAAACAAATATTAATTCCCGTCATGTAAACATTTCTTCTTTAAACAAGTTTTAATTAAACGATTTAATTTTTAAATGGGTCTATCTTCAAGTGAATATTAGTGATTACGGTAAAATAAATATCTACATGATTTCTTAAAATTGAAAAACCAGGAACTGGAATGAAAGCAAATGATACGAATTAAAAACTTAAGTGGACAAAAGATATAATTATTTAAACATTTTTCTTTTTTGTGCTTGGTTACTAAACATACGACAAAAATTCAAGGGATGATTTTGTTGGTTATTTTAAGAATCTTTTTTTCTTAGTTGATATTTCGGAATGCCGCTTTGTTTCTTTTATTAAATAATATTACATGTAAAGCTCCTTAATCTACAGTAACTGCTGCAAATGACTTCCACCGACCATACTCTATCCAACGAAAGTTGGAGTGGGCGTATCCAGTCAAACTTCCTATTTCAATTGTTAGACATTGATGCCAAAGTAGAATCAACAATGTCTAACAATTGAAATAGGAAGTTTAACTGGACACGCCCACTCCAACTTTCGTTGGACAGAGTATAGAATGCATGAATCCAATCTTCTCTTCATTGACTGCCGAACTCTTTCGAAAACAGCAGGTTTTTCTTATCGCAGTACACCCATCAACTGTCCGATTTATTTATTTATTTATTTATTCCAATGTAAGAAACATACAAATATATAATAAGATGAATTTCCCATTAGCACATCGTGCTCGTATATTCGGAAAAGCATCAAAAGAAAAGAAAATAAATTAGTATATACGGTAACAACAATTAAAACTGATTAACATATAAAAACCATTAAAAACTAATTGTTTTTGATAGTCATAATCCAATTTTTAAGTTTATATCCAGATTTTCGTTTATCAGTACATAATTTTATTTCATTTGGTAGATCATTAAACAATTTTTTATAATTATAATCTATTTGATGGAAAACGAAAGAATGCTTTGGAATTTCAATTGGAATCGTCAGATTTTTAGAATATCTTAAATTATAATTAAAATGTCTGAAAATTGGCTGTTTCATTTTTACATAATTACATGTATATTTTGCCAAATTAAAAAGATAAAATTGAAAAGGTCAACTAGCGGGTAAACTGATAGTGTTTTCAATATCTGCACTAACCTGGTGTGAGCGCAAAACACAGCCTTTTTAAGCAATCAGAAAGTTGTTTAAAGAAATCAGTATTGTTTTTCTCGAAAAACCTTTATCTTCGAAACAAAACGGCATTCTAAAATCATCAAAGGACAAAAGATTCTTAAAGTAATCCAAAGAATCACCCTTTGAATTTTTGCCGTATGTTTATCCTAGTAAGAATTTTTGCCGTATGTTAGTAAGAATCCTAAATAACAATATTGTTAATCGAGAAGGAGAATTTAATGATAAATTTAAATCTGGATAGTCTCCTTTTAATGGAGAAAAATCGTAAATTAAACATATATAAAATATAAATATAAAGTCACCAATCTTGAAAATCGACGGAAAGAAACTTGTGAATGGGAAGAATCTTGTTGAAAAACGATGCACTCTACTGAGGATGCCGATGAAGTCTTTTAAAGATTATGCCAGATGCTGTTGATAACAGAAAACAATAAACTTGAAGAAAGTGTTGGTAACAAAATACAATTGATAATTTTGAAGAAGGTGATCCAAATGTTTGAGGTAAAATGAAGAATAAAGTTTACACAAAATAGGAAAATAAAGACAGGAATTTAATGTTTTCGTTATACACAGGTCAAACTAAAAGACAATTGCAAATAAGAATAAAAGAACATGAAAGAGCACTTCACCACAAAGATAAGAACAACCATTTAGTAAACCATTGTATCAATAAAAACCACACACCAGACACACCAGATTGGAATAACACAAAAATCATTGGAAAAGAAGAAAATTATAAAAAAAGATTTATTAAAGAAACTATAGATATCATTACAAATAACAAAAATCTAGCCAAGCCATCAATAGAGATAAACAATAAATGGACACTACTTTTAACCAACAACAATTGACCTAGTATACAACAGCCAACAATCATAACGAACAATCACAACCAACATATTGTTTTTTTTATCATTTGTTTAATTCTTATTTCAACTGTTTACCATTTAAAAAATGTTTTATTCTGATGATGAGAAATATTCTCGAAAACGTTGAATTCCTGTCTTTATTTTCCTATGTTGTATAAACTTTATTCTTCATTTTACCTCAAACATTTGTATCACCTTCTTCAAAATTATCAATTGTATTTTGCTACCAACACTTTCTTCAAGTTTATTGTTTTCTGTTATCAACGTCATCGGTATCCTCAATAGACTGCATCGTTTTTCAACAATATTATTCCCATTCACAAGTTTCTTTCCATCGATTTTCAAGATTGGTGACTTTATATTTATTTTTTATATATGTTTAATTTACGATTTTTTCCCATTAAAAGGAGAATATCCAGATTTAAATTTATCCTAAATAATAATGTCAATAAATGGATGGCCTCTTTTTTTCTGGAGTTTGAGGTATATATGCCATTTTTTGTTAATTAATGTCACTGATATGTCCCACGATTCAAAACATTATTTTCCAAATTTAATTGAACAGAAATAAAGATAACTACATGTATCATTATAGCATTACTGTTTATTTTCTGTCTCCTGAAATGTCGCGGTTTTTCACTTATTACCCGAAGTCGTCTAATATGGGTTTCAATTTAGGTTTTCAAAATGTTTCCAATTCGTTAAAATCATCGCTGAAATTGGGTTTACTCATTTATACAATAATTTTACATGAATTTTCGTTCGGAATTAAGGAATAATATAATTAATATTTTCATTTCATTATGTTACATGATAGTATTTATGTAAATATCAATTTAAGTTTATTAAACAACACGATCAAAATCATTGGTTTCCGTTCGATTACGAGTAGAAATTAAATTGGATGAAATTCAACGGATGTGTGGTTCATATTCTTTGAATCAGATAATGAGCAATTGTTGTGGTGAGAAATTTTCCAGTAGATTTAATCAATAGCCCCTTCCACCTGTAAAATCAATCCTAAGTCCCATAAACGGTTTGCCTTTCTCAATGAAAATAGAACGTTTTTTTTAATTTTTATTTATTTATTTATTTTGTAATTTAAATAAACTCTGCGTTCATTTATAACAATTTACATGTGTTTCTGGGTGTCATATAAATTAATACAAATCTATCTATCTATAATGTGCTTTCTCCATAGCATAGTGGTAGTTTTGGGAGAGGTAAATGCGATGGTTTCCCTTGCTTCCATATTTAGTAGAGGACGACCCCAAGCAACGATGCCACAGCGGAGGTTGAAACTACAATTAGTCTTATATCGTTTACGGTCACTCCGTTAATTTTGACCTTCACATTTAATTTCAAGGTCAAATTTAATGCAGAATGAAAATCGTAGAGTTAGGAAAAAAAAGTCAATTGGAAAGTTGTAGAGTACCCTTAATTAGCCTAAATCATTTCTCCGATTTGATTTTGCAACAATGATTACCTAAGAAAAAATAATTTTGTGACAATAGGAATGTAAAGCCACAGAAAACACCAATAGGTAATTAAGCAAGCAAATGTACAATATGTTGACTGTCTGATGCTACACAATACTGCAGGATGTTTGATGGATTGATGCACAGCTGTCATTGTTGTAGTGGTTATTGCTGCACATGAAATTGTCATACTTTGCTGAAGTTCATCTAAACTTACTGGTGGTGTTTCATAAACTCTATTTTTTATACGGCCCCATAAGAAGAATTCCAGAGGTGTTAAATCTGCTGAGCGGGGTGGCCATGTGACTGGTCCATCTCTTTATTTATTTATTTATTTATTTATTTATTTATTCAAATTATACGGGAATACCATTTTACATAATCAATATAGACAGTAACAATGAAGTTATCAATAAGATAAAAAAGAAAGAAATAAGTAAAATCTGACAGGTACAACGTAATATCAAAGGCTGATTAACACATCATGTAAAAATTCAATGGCAAAGATTATAAAATTTCGAAAAAATATACAAATTAAGACAGTACTCTAAAATCATAAAACATGAGAATCGGTACAATATGCACTGAGTGAGCATATTATTATGACCACCTGACATGTTTATGCAAATGCGCGTACGGACGACGGACGTCGCCACAATGTTGCTAGCGGGCCGGACCAATATAAAAAGGGAAGCTGAGAGTCGTCGACGACAGTAGACGCGTTCCATTCTTCAACTATGGGTAAACGACGCGATTTTAACAGCCTTCGAACGCGAGATGATTGAAGGTGCTCGGAGCTATGGAGCGAGTATCAGCGAAACAGCAGCATTCGTGGGATGCTCAAAAGCAGCCGTCGTTAAAGTATTTAAAGACTGGACGGTTAGCCGGAAGACGGGGTCTGAACGTTCGCGTTGTGGCCGCCCGCGGATGGTTGATGTGTGCCACCCACGTGCGGGGGCGTGACCTTAATTGGGTCTCGGGACAAACCCAAACCTTCGTACGTGGACTCGTTAGAGGTCAAAAAACATAACCAGAGTGTGCTTAAGATTAACAACGACTTTAATGTCTGACTAGTTGCTTATAAAACAAATTGAAAACCTATATTCTAATTATGAAACTATTAATGAATTACCATAAAATTGGGGGCCCCTAAAAGAATAGTCAACAACATTTTGTAAAATTGCAAGAACATGACTCAATTTGTCATAAAGAACAAGAAACACAGTTAAAATAATCTCAACAGCATCATAATATTCAAGTATGTCACATATATATGCCCTGCTGTTATTTGGCCAGAATGGCCCAGGTAAGTCATTCCCCCTTCTAGTCCGTTACAGTTATGTAAATCATATATGTAATGAACGCTCGTAAGCGTCGTAAATCCCTTTTTATTTAAGGGGGGGGATATGGTAACCCTGGAAAATTCCCAATTATATAGCTCCCTGATCAGCTATATTCTCTTATTCGTTACTACTGGGGTTGATGACTATTACTCATACCTGCCATATTCTATCCTTTAGCTTAACCAGAATTGTGAGGGCCACTTATATGCGCAACTTCTTTTTAAACATTAATACGTTTATCTAACTGTTAGAGCAATCTTTAAATTATTAAATATTTTAAACTATAATTTTTAGATAAACATTGGTTAACGATCTGTCTTGTCAGATTTATACACTTTAGCTTATAAAATAGTATAGTTTTTATACATCATTTAAAACGGGAGCGTCCAACTAGCAGGCTTTGCCTTTTCGCTCAACTACATAGGAGAAGCTTGAAAAGAAAATAGTTCCACAAATATAGAACCAAAGTTTCTTGATAGGGACCGCTATCGATCTTTTTCTTGTTTAAAAGTTAACTACCGTTGCACTAAAAATAAATTAAACGACCTCACCGATCTCGTTGGCAAGATGTTTTCTCAACTTAGGTGACAAAAGAGCATCCATATCGATCCACGCTGCAAGATATGAATCATACAAATTCGTCTCCTCTTTATCGGTACTAAATTGACATCTGTAGCGGGTTCAGGCGTTTTTTCCATAAATATAAACGATCCATCGTCGCTACTGAAGCTCAACTTCATTTTCTTTCAACTAACGAAACGGGCTTTTACATAAGCGCCATTTTCGAACTAGTTCAGAACGATCGCTTTCGCTCATCGCTAAGCGCCTAAAGGCGGGTTCACATAGCTTGCGAGAACAGAAAAAATACGCGCGAGATTGGAAAGCGAAAGAATTTTATGGCAGTCGCTATCATAAACGTCTCGCTGGTATAAGCGAGAATCGAAAATTTCAAAGGCGAGAGCGGAAAAACAGTTTCTCGCTCCGATCAAATCCAGTTTGATGCTTTACGCTCTAGCAGGAGTTCTCGCAAGAAATTCTGCCCACCATGTCTTCAGTTGGAAGTCCGATGAAGGAGGCTGAGAAACGAGAAGAGATGTTAAAAAAGGAAATTTTAATTTCCGAAATTGAAAAGCGGGACGCTATATGGGTTAATTTAAATTTCCAATGTTCCAACGATGATATGAATAACAAACTTAATAATAACCTTTTTCCTTTTTACAGTTTTTACAAATTGGTTTCATACAATTTTAAATGAATTTCATACATTTTTAAATAGATTTAATACGATTTTAAATGAATTTAATACGACTTTAAATTAATATAATGTGTGTATACATGATTATTTGTTTGGACGTATTGAACCAACGTGCTTTCCTCTTCGTTTGTTAATTTCCTAACTTGTCCTCCTCGATGCTGTTTGTATGTGTGATTCGTTTTTAGAAATTTTCTAATTATACTGGATACTGTCCCTTTACTAATTGTAAATATCGGAGCTACCTGTCATTTGAAAAAAATATAATAAATAAAAATAAAAAATTTTTTTTTTAAACTTTACTGACTTATTAGACTGAAAAAAATTTACTCGAGCTTTTTACTGTAATCATTTCTATGATTCTTTCTCTCTGATCATTGGAAATTTTTGGTACTGGCAGCGTTTATTTTTTGAGATGTTGTGGTCTGAATTTCGTTAGGAGTTGACTGGGTTTCAACATTTGAGTTATTTTTGACATTTAATTCATTTTCGCAAGATTCTCCAGTGAAATTGAAATCGTAAATAAACCCGCCGTTGCTTAAATGTACTAATATTTACTGTGCATTCATATTTTCATTTATTTCATCCAATTTTACAAACGAGTAAAAATCGTTTAATGTTACTAATTTTACAATCGTCTGTTTTGGAATTTGTATTAAATCTATTTGAAAGAGTATTCAATTCATTCGAAAGCGTATTAAATTCATTTAAAATCGTATTAAATCTATTTAAAAATGTATGAAATTCATTTAAAATTGTATGAAACCCAATTTGTAAAAACTGTAATAATAACAGACGAAGCTCAGAATTCCAGCCATGTTTATCAGGTCATTTCGCGTTCTGTTCTCGCTGGCTATGTGTTGACTATGTTGAATATCGTTGCAATAGGATAAACGTAAAGCGTAAAACGAATGTTGATTACGCTTGACGATTATCGCTTTAAACTTTCATTACTAGTTATCGCAAGCTATGTGGCCAAGCCTTAACAAAAAAAAAAAAAAACAACAAAAAAAACGTCCGTCGCTTACGCTAGTTTTAGAAAACTTGCAGTTTTACCGAGAATTTCTCCCCGCTACAAAGCCCAGCCTCCAAAACGGTCTCTGAATGTAGAGTCCGCCGCACACTGCATCGCATGGGATACGCAAGCTGAAGACCTGTCCGCACAGCTTTGCTGTCTGCAACCAACAAGCGGAAAATTCCCTGACTTTTCCCGGTTGATCACGTTATTTTTCCTGACCAAAAAAATCTATCTTGAAAGAATATTATTGATATTTTTCAAATTTTTCGTTCCAGGTCACCCTGTTCATATTATTTTAATATTTTTAATATCTTTATAGTTACAATTATAGGCGCAACATAGCAGAAAAAAATAGACATTAAAACAACAGTCAAATGAAGTAATTTTATTTAAACAAACATTACAAAAATATTCGTTTCAAACAGACATCCTAACCAAAAATTTTTATTAACAAACCACGGCAAAAGCAATCCTTCCTTGCGCAGACTTTGGGTTTTTATAAACAGACTTTCATAAAATAATTCGTAATCAAAAAAATAATTACCCAATCCTATCAAAATAAGTAATTCAATTACTGTAATTGAAGTGGAAAAAAAATTGAGAGAGAAGAAAACCCAAAAACTATGATTATGAAAACAGTCTACTTACAATTATGAAGTCTTCCAACCAAGAGGTTTCCAACGTAGAAGTTTCCAACGAACTGAAATTGTTCGACAATCGACAATCGAACAGTGAAGTGAAAAGAAAGACGCGAGTGGTCCAGGAGCCAAGCTCACTTTGCACGCTCGCCCAAAGAGTAAACCAGAGGAGGTACACTGAACTGGGTGAGAAGCCTGATGAACCTCTTAAGTCCTCCAGAGAAGAAGCCCCCAGAAGGGACGAGAGTCAGATTGTAGATTGACGAATAGAGTCCCCAAAAATCAGCAGGATCTAAAAGATCCAATAGTTGGGGAAGGCGGCCTTGTTAACGTCATCAAAGCAGACATCCAGAATATGGCGCGGTCTTCGAAACCTGAGGGGATTCTTTACAACGAGTGGATGGTCCAGAATACCAGAAACCAGGGTGTTTTCATGATTCTTCATCTTGGGTAGCATGTTCTTCATAAGTGTCTGGACAAAGGTGCCTATGTGGGTCATCCCCAAATCGTCATAGACAGAGTGGTTGTTGGCAACTCTTCTGTCAAGTTGGGCAATGGATCGGAGAGCAACATTTTGGAAGGTCTGGAGATCCTTCCACCTAGATTTGCAAATAGAAGACCAAGCAGGCATTCCATTAAGCAAAATAGAACGAATCACAACCTTGTATATCAAGAGTTTGTTATCTGCACCAAGAGCGCTGTTTCGCCTCAGAAGTGCAATCAAACTGAACTTCGCCTTCTTTGCCTTGTTGAGCGCATATTGGACTTGGTCGTTCCAGTTTAGTTTGGAGTCGATCATGACACCAAGATATTAGTGGTGTGCGATGGTTTTAAAACCACCATCGGTGGTACCATCGATGGTATGAACCATCATCGAAACACAACCGATGGGCACAGGAAACCATCGATGGGTTCAGAATTACCATCGATGGATTCAGAAATACCATCGATGGTTCTTTTAATTTTTATCTCAATAAAATAGCATAAAATCACATGGATAAAGCTTAGACTACAACAGACATTTTATTACCAGAAATGTAAAAGTTGGGTTTAACAAAATTTATGCAAGACATTCAAAGGCATCGATTGTAAAACCAACAATTTCTCCAAATGCTTTGGACTTAACATGGTCCTTTTTTTTCCAATGGTGCAACCTGCTTTTGAAAAAAAGTCTTTCTGCAGGCACAGATGTTGCTGGTGGCGTTAAAAATCTCTAGGCCATCATTCTAAATGCAATATTTCCGTGCATCATCTTCCATGCATGCAGTGGATTACTATTATGAGAAGTCAGTGCAATATTTCCGTGCATGAGCGATCTGTAGTACAATCTGATACTCTCTGACACTTCTCACCTTATTTATCTGGTATAAAGCACCAATGGGAGGCCAGCGCCAAATCTCGAAACCGCATTGGTCGTCTCGTCTAGTGATTTGACTTAACCAACCATTTACCATCGAAGTACAATCGAAATTTCCATCGATGGTTTGTAAACCACCATCGCTGGCAATCGGTGTTTTATAAAAATCGTTCGATGGTTGAAAACCATCGAAATTTCGATTGATCGCAGAAAAAAAAAATTATAGCTTTTTACCCACTCAAGTTTCTTGCCAAAGAAAAAGAGGGGATTTGGAGGGTTTTAGCATTTGCGAGTGATAAACATGACCTTGCACTTTTTGACATTCAGCTTTAATCGCCACTTAGTGAACCTGCTCTCGCACTGATGTAAAGCTTTTTGTAGTCGAGTGATGACATGTGCTGGGTTTCGTGCCCAGGTCATGACGGAACCGTCGTCAGCAAACATGTAAAGATTACACTTTGCAAACTTGGGGAAGTCATGGATAAAGAAGTTGAATAAGGCTGGCCCCAAGACAGAGCCTTGGGGTACTCCAGCATTAACATCGCAGGGTTCAGACAAGGAGTCCCCAACCTTAACACGAAAAGTCCTCTTTGACAGGAAGGAGCGAACCAGAGCAATTAGATCGTCAGGGAACCCGTAGGTAATCATTTTGTAAATGAGCCCATCATGCCAGACTTGGTCAAAGGCCTTTTGGACATCGAGGAAAACGAGACCACCAAACATAGAGAGGTTGAGAGGACCGTCTAAATCAGCAACGAGCCTCCATAACTGAAGCTGAAGTGGCCTGGACGGAAGCCAAGTTGCTCACTACGAATGAGGTTGTTTGCCTCGCAGTAGTCGTTGAACCTCTTGAGTATAGTGCGCTCAAAGACCTTCGAAAGCATGGGCAACAAGCTAATGGGCCTATAACTTGTGGGAAGAGCAGGATCTAGTCCAGGTTTAGGAATGGTGATGATGACTGAGTCCTTCCAGGCACTAGGGAAATGGCCGCTAAGCCAGCAGTCATTCATGACCTTAGTGATGATGCAGATAACACTGGGAGGCAAATTCTTGAGAGCACTGTTGGTAATTGTGTCGATGCCGGCTGCCTTTTTGCTTTTCAGGCGCTTTATGATGTCCAATAAATCAGAGGTGCCAATGACATCGGAAAGCCAAGAGCGCGCTGTGTTTGGCCATACCTATCACACACGTCCTTGACCTCACGAGTGATATTGACCAGATCATCCTCTTTTGGCGTAGAGAATTGGCTCATCAGTGAATCGGCGATAATTTGTGCTTTGTCCTGGTCATTGCTAACGAAATCGCCAGCCTCTGTAAGCAGAGGAGGGAGAACAATAGTCCTGTTGCTTTTAAGGGCCCTGACCATACTCCAGAGAGAGTTATCCTGGACGGACAGACTTTTAACTTTGTCGTTCCATCTATGATTCCTTAAATCCTTAATCAGCTCACTTACCTTGCGGGATAGCCTGTTGTACTTCGTCTTGAAGTGGAGCAACCTGGTACGCTGCCAAAGTCTTCTGAAGTGGTTTTTTTCGTGGATGATTTGCCTGATGGAGGGAGGAAGTTCCAGATGGTCTGGCCGCTTGCAATCCACCGGAGTAGCACTAGCATTTTTAGCACTCAAGATGATGGAGTGAGTGACCGTTTTGATATTTTCGTCAATGTCACTACTGGTGACGGGATCCTGATAGGGAATGTTACTGTCGTTCATAAGTTCTCTAAAAAATTTCCAGTCCTGCTTATAACGAAGATTTATTCTCAGGTTGATATTTATCCCCTCAAAATTTAGTGCAACTGGTAGGTGATCAGAAGATAAGACATTCACTGTAAAAATATTGTAGGGTTTGAAAAACCCTTTGAGAACAGCAATGTCGAGCACGTCACTAGCGGGTGAGTGATCACAGTAGTATGTATCTTCAAGAGGGCTAATAACGGAAGTGATTGATCTGATCTACCATGTACCTATAAAGTACCAAGCCACTTTGATTAGTGCATCTGGAGTTCCAGTGTGAGTGTTTCGCATTCAAATCACCCGCCATAACGACTGGGGTGGGCCCAGACAGTCGTTCATCTAAGTCGCGAGGGTCTAACTTGTGCCTGGGTGGGTTGTATAGGGAAGTAAACCTGACCTCTCCAATATCAGCATCTTTGATGACAATGGAAACTGCTTCCATATTGACAAGGTTAGGTGTGACAATCTTAGTGTGATTAATACCTCTTTTTACAACAATAGCTACCCCACCGGAACCTGGATCTGAAGCTTTTTTAGGAGGCCTATCTTTCCGGTAAACTTAGTACCCTGGTAGATTGAAAGCCTTATTCTGTTTGAGATGGGTTTCGCACAAGAAGGCAACATCAATGTTCCAGCTTGTGAGGAAATCGTAGAACTCATGACACTTGCGAGGAATGCCCCTCGCATTCCATATAGTGCAACGTAGCTTACCTTGATTTATAACTTTGTAGGGGTGTCTATCCATGATTATTGTCTTGTCTCAGTTTGAGTGGTCTGCAGCAACACTTTGCCACTATCCTTTAACATATTCATTAGGTTACCTTTGAATTTTAACCAGAATTCGTCGTGATCAGCGACTCCCTTACCAATAGAAGCAGAAACAACGGATGCAAAAGTTCTTCCTTCAGCTACTTTGGAAGTTCTATTATTTTAAACTTGTGGGTATTTGGGACACTTTGTATAACTCGATGTTTGCTGGCCTTCACATCGAATACATTTAGGAGGAATTTTACCTTTGATATTGGTGTAGTCCCTTGACTGGTGGTCGCCCGCGCACTTGTTGCAACGCGGCGACTCGGTGCAGCCCTGGGACACATGCCCAAAACGTAAGCAAATATAACATTGTAAGGGCTTCCTGTTGCCCCTAAACAATTCAACTGTTATAGTAAGTGGACCAATGTGCTTTAAATTTAGGAAAGATTTATCGTGTTCAGTGTTTTGTAGGAGTGCTAGAACCATTGGCATCTCAACTTCACCATTTGCTTTTTTAAGTCAAACTGCCTTATCGAGGAAGTAGTTAGCGTTTCTAAGGTCTGCGCAAAAATCTTCCATGTCATATGTTATATCTACATTACGGACAACGTATTTTAACAGCTTTTCAGATTTGAGCTGACGATGCTGGATTTTAAGCACACCATTCATTTTGATTCCTGACACGAGGGTTTTATGTGTCTCCTCATCGTGGCATTTAACCTTGATAGTGTCTGAGCGTCCGGTATGTGCAGTAATCTTATCTAACGTTACGTGATTTTTTATCTCATTTAGCACTTCCTTAATCGGTTTCCGGTGATGTCTAACGATAATAGGGGGAATGTAAATAGTTTTCTTTTCACTTACCTTAATCTGGGAATTTTCCGTCCTAGTCCCCCTTCTGGGTTTTTTGCTACGAACAACTGGCCAGGCACTGTCTTCCACTTCTCCATCACTTCCGTCGGAATGGCTTCTTTTGTTGCCACCGTTTGTCGAACAGTGACGATCATCACTTATTTCCATGGACTCCAGTCCATGCACTTTGTTAGCAAGCGAGATAGGTTGAAAATTTTCTCTTACCTTATTTTCTTCCTTGGAGTTTCCCGCCTTTGGAGTCCCGGAACATTTCTCAAAGGCTTTTCTAAATTCATTTATCTAGTTGATGACGTCTGTACGAGAGTTTTGAATTTCCGTGTTGATTCCATTGAATTTCTCGTCAAAACTTGTTCGTAAGGAGTCGACCTTCGCCTCCAGTGCATTATATCATTCCTGAGAGTTTCTAGCATTTCATTAAATACTAGGTCAAATGCAGCAAACCTAGGATCCAAACAAGCATCCCTGTAGGCCCTTTCGCAGGACACACTTTTACTGTCAGGGGCTAGCAAAGACTCCTTTGCCGACTTCAACATGGTTAATTTGGACGAAGCCATCATATATAAATGTATAGCCCTGGGGGGGGGGGAGTAACCTCGCAGCTAGGTGTGTGCTAAAGAAGCCGTCCTAAGAAGGACGCACCTAGCTTTTTTTCTGCTTTTTTGGTGGTGGGTATGTTTAGAAATGGTAATTTTCTTTTGACACTTGCAGTCTTTTCTTCCTGAAGTGACTCTTTGGGATCATCTTGGGATGATTCATAGTGCACTTCTGATGTACAAAGAGCGGAAGGGGCATTGATGATCTGTTCTTGGTATTGTGAAGTGGATGGTGAAGGTTCATGGTGCTGTGAAGTGGATGGTGAAGGTTCATGGTGCTGTGAAGTGCATGGTGCACCATGAGTTGATGTTTTCCATGTTCTTGTAAAAATGGTGGGAACTGCTGATTTAATAGACGGCTTCTCTTGCTGGCGTTATAAAATTGTTCATTTGTGAAATGTGCTGCACATAGTACGTAATTTTTACTGAATTTTTCAAAAATTTAAGAAGCAGGTCGCTTTTTCCATAGGCTGTTAACCATATTTTGCACCTAACAATGTCAAAAATATAAAAACTTTAAGTTAACGACAGCAATAAACTAAGAAAGTATAATTATGCATATGTAATGAATATCATAAAATGAAAAAACACGAATTGATTTATTTTTGAAAAATTTCGTTAATCAATTTCAAAAGATTTTTATTTGGATTTTTACTATCTTTATTAAAATTAAAAAATAAGAATCATAAACATAATGTAATGAATTTCATAATTTATAATAGGTGAAATTTCTTATTTAGGATTTAATTTGATTTTTTAAAATTTTTGGCGCGTTTTTTAAAATAATCGATATAGCTACTATAGTAAAAAATTATGTTGACAATATATTGGATTTTAACAATCAGTGTTTTTTCGTTTGTTGGAAAAAATGAAGGTTGGATTGTTGTCAGACACTATGGAAGTTAGCAATTTATAAATAAGATATTTACTGTAAACAAACGTACCTCTCAGGCTCCGTTTGAAATCTAAAGAACGAAAGGTGCTTTACACCATGACGTTGGGCACAAACTTTTGCAGCATACCGCTGACCAGACATGCCTTAGTAAAACAATCTGACAAGTTCTATGATGGTTTTCGCTCGTCGATTTGATCGTTGCTAAACTTTGAACATCTAGCGAAACTTATAATCGAAACTATGACGTCGTCGTCGTCGTTACAGCGTCATATGAACATATCCGATGAAACACCTAAGAGTCCGTATTACATGAAAATTAAGTAAATGACATGTCTCCCTATTGAAAGTCTCTGATATCTATAGACCGTGATTTTAGCAATCAGCATTTTTTCGTTTGTTAGAAACAATGAAGATTACATTGTTGCTTCGACTAAGAAGTAGAGGTGACTTTTCCGTGCCAGGGCCTGTCTTTTTCGTCAGGTACGATGCTTGCCTTAATGATTCACGTTTTAAGGTCTCTTTTACACGGTCCGGGTGTTTGCCCGTCCGGACGGGCAGCACCCGGATACAGTCTTCACACGGGCGAGTGCACGGGTCCGGAGCTTCCCTGCTGCCCCTTGAGTCCACATTGTTGAGGCTTCTCTGCATTTCTTTATACAAAGCAGCACTCGGACGAGTAACACCATGATCATGTGAAGGCACTGGCTTCCATAGTGGTCGACTATAGTACAGTCCGGGCAAACGCCCGTCCGAGACCCGGAAATTTGTAGCAGGGAAATCCGGGCGTTTCCTTCGCCCGGATAATATGAAAGAACCTTCTCTTTGCCATGTATTTCTATTTGTCCGGGTGACGGGCAAACGCCCGGACCGTGTGAAAGAGGCCTTAGGGGGATAGTTATAAAAAGTAATAAAAAAATAAAATAAAAAATCATTATTGTTTCTTTTTTTTTATTAAAATCTTTGAAGAGATGTAAGAAATTATTCTAAAACAAATAAGAGAATATAACTTCTAGATACGCAGCTGCTCAAGCTTTTCCTCATGAGCTAATAACTTGAGAAAATTTATTTTTCATATGGTTTTTGCAATTTAGTAAATTCCTTTAGAGAAGTTTTAGATGTAGTAACTTTCTTTAGCGAGTTATAGATAATGTTTACCTAAACGTATTAGAAAATTCTAAAGATCTCAACTGATTGGGTGAGACGCCAATCCTTGTTGCTAAAACTGATACTATCGATATAAACAACCACGCTCTGTGACTGAATACACTCTATAGAAACGGTTACATGTTGATGGGAGATGCCGATGAGGCTGTAAACAGAGTTCCGTATCTCTCTCACTCCATCTATTAAGTATTTTTTAATATAGACAGAAATAAATCAATACTCATAGCCTTCTTTGATATTTTGATGCAATGTCGAATTTTCCTGGATGAACCCAATTGGACACAAAATTCCAGTGCGTGCATTTAAAAGAATTCTTTTCGTTTTTCCAAAGTGAATTTATACTTTATTCAAATTCTGATATTGAAAAATTTCACCAAACAAACAACCCGAGCAACGCCGGGCAAAGCAGTATACAATATAATACAATTATACAATTATAATTCTTTATGCCGATGATGTTACGTTACTGCTCTCGGATAGAGACGTTAATCAAATTCTTGAGTCTCTTAGCACAATTCTTAGCCGCCTTAAAAATTGAAATGTAATGAATCAGTTAACTGTCAACGTTGACAAAACTAAACTAATGTTTTTCTTTCAACGGAATAAGAGTAATATACCTGTTTCTCCTCCAATTTTCTACGATAATCAACTTATATCTTGTATTCGAGTATTTAAATATCTGGGTTTAACACTTTCCCATGATTTGACATGGGACTATCATATTGATTCTCTTGTCTCTAAATTGAATAGGAAACAGGGAATGATCTCCCGATTAAATTACCTTCCTTATCATATCTTGTTATTACTTTATTTTTCTTGGATTCATTCCGCTCTCTGCTATTGTATAATTTTTTGGGGATCGTCCACTTCTCATAATTTAACAAGACTTCTAAAACTTCAAAAATGGTTTCTGCGAACCTTACTTAAAGTTAGTAAATCTTCTTCTATCTCACACTATTTCTCAGTCGTTGGTATTCCTACAGTCTATCAGATTTATATCATTCAACTAAGTTCTTTTATATACAAAGCCATTAATGCTCAACTAATCATTTTTCCTTCTATCAGAATTAATTTACATCAAGATATTCATGGTTATGCTACTCGTAATGCAGGAAGTATTTACTTGCCTATTATTCGACGTAATTATCAATCTAGGTGCATTTCAATAATCGGAATCAAGTGTTGGTCCTTGTTACCTTTCGAAATTCGCTCTTTACCTATTTTTTCTGCTTTCCGCAAAGTGTTAAAAAATTTCATTCTCTCTGAGAAATTATGTCAATTTACAATAAATTTTGGTGAGCTGTTTAATCAACTATCCTAATACCTCTATAATTATTCAAAAAGAACCTATCTTTGTTCTATTCCTTAAGATATATTTTTCATACATCATTTGTTTTTTTAGTGACCTCTTTTAATTTGTCTGATTATTAATTACTTTAGTTATATTTATTTGTTCATTGTTTTTTATTAGATATGACCAGGTGTAGCCGTTATCATGTTAATCTTGTCAATTAATCTAATTTTTTTTTTATTTTATCTAATTTTATGTATGTTGAAACTGTTTTTAGCATTTAAGTATTTTTATTTGTCTATTTTTTCTGTATTTTAACTTATTACTAACTGTATTTTTTCATTGTTCTGTGTCGTGCCCTCAGAGACCTAACTAATCGGTCTTGGACCATACTGGCTCTGTTGGGCACTGCTGTATTATTTTTTTTTAAATATAAATAAATAAATAAATAAATATACAATAGAATTTTCACTATATACTTAAAACCTATAATTATATAAATCTATATTGAAATTTCCTAGCTCGATTATTTGGTAAGAAAAAAGCAATGCATAAAACTTGTTCCCAAAGTGTCAACGTAAATACTGATTGCAATTCCAATTCATAGTTGATGTTCACAAAATTTAATAATCGATTATTCGATCAGAATTGAATCATTAATCAGAATCATTATTAAAAAATCTGTTATGCGAAATTAATTCACATCAGATGTTGAATCAAATATATTTTTTAAATGAAGTAATAAAAACTTTTGACATTTTGGTAATCTTTCGAGAATCAATTGATTTTTTCATCATCTGTTCGGGCATTTCATGAATCCATTAACCTGACATATCGTGGAAATGGATTTCTACGTAAATCCCATACTTAGGAATCATAAATCAGTACATGACAATAGTTACGTGTTCATAAAACTGTTCGATTTGCTTTAGCGATTAAGCATTTTAATGTTATCGGCTTTTAATTACTATCGACCAAATATTCAATTAATGCAATGAAAAATGTATTTCATTGAACGTTGCACCTCACTCAGACGTTTAAAGTATTTGGTAGAAATAACGAAATGTCATTTCAAAAACTGCAACTAAACATCAAGCCAATCCAGAAAATTCAACTGTAATTTTTTTTCCCATTTTATCCGTCCGTCTGAATGTGATTAAATTTCAGCACCTATGAAAAACCTTCAATGATTATACTTTATCGGTTTATTAAAGTTATTCGAAAATTCGTCTTATCCTCGATCTAATACAGATTTCTTGCATTCGAAGAAAATTATATTCACAACTTTTTATTTTTTACATTTCGAATGATTGTAATTGTTAACTGACAGAAATTACATTGTTAAATAATTTTTGACGCTATCTACTAAAAAGCGTAGCCTAGGAAAAAGGCAAGCTCTGGCACTAAAAAGTCGTGAATATAATTTTTCGAGACCATAGTAGATCGAGCATTAATCAAATCTTCAGTATTTTTTGTTTATTGAAAGAAATTGCGTGTTCGGGTTTATAAGGCACACTTAAAGCTGCAAATTTTCAAAAAAGCAATTTCTTAGAGGTTCTTGATAGTAACCGGATATTCTCTTAGATTAAGATTATAGCTTTTAATACCCTCCTCAAAGTCTTCTAATATTGTATTTATTAATATAAATAATTTGAGTTCAGTCTATCTAAAATAAACATCAAAAATGAAAAAGACAGCTAGCAATTGCTATTTAAAATTCGGTATAAACTTCGTAGATTAATGAGCTAAAAATTCAGAAACTTATTTTTATTTCTTCTAACGAAACCAGTTGTCTCGTGACGTCACACAAACAAACTACACAACGATGCCATATTGCATGACAAATCATGGTCGAGAGTACAGGGATTGCTTATTGAAATTCAACTTTTGGGTCATTAACAAATGAAACTGTGTTGTCTATTATAGAAGATACGGTTTAAACATAAAAGAGAACAGTTTTTAAAGAGCACATTCAGTCATACCAAGAAACTGACGGAAAATCTAACTATGCAGAGCATCTGACGAAAGAAAAACACCCACCCAGGCCAATAAACGAAGTGACAGAAGTCCCTGAGATATTCCAACAACCCAAGAAATAACCCTATCCTGGAAGAGATAGAAATTTACAAATCCGTAAACGACCCAGAAAAGAACTCCATCCAGCAAGACTTTGAAATATATCCCTTTTTACGTATGACAGAAAAATTTCCTATAATAATTATTACTTTATAAATGATCCACCAATCAGTTTTATTTTAATTTCGTTATTAGCCCAGGCGCTTGTAAATCTTTCCTTTATTTTATTCCTAAGAAAAATTGTTTTAATTTCAGTAATAGCCCAAATGTATGTATAAATTTGTCAAACCAATCATGTAAACTTGTCAATCAATTAGATAAATTTGTCAACCAATTAGATAAATTAGCCCTCCCCTTATTTTAAAATGTAACGACCTGTCAGATGACTTGTCGAACCAATCCTGTTAATTAATTGTTATATTATGGAATCTTCAACCAATCAGACAATTATATCCCTTATTCTATATGAGATCTTGTATATATAAAGTTGTCTAAAACCCTCTCTTATCTTTTAACATCTCATCATTCTACTCATCTCATCCCGAAGCCCTCCGGGATGAAATAAACGCTAAGTATAGTGCACTGGAGGAAAAAGTCGAATCCCTACATAAAAGTTTTGAGGAGAAGTTCGAAGGTATCAATAAGGATATTAAGGACTCTCGTAGAGATGTTATTGACAAGATAAGCGAACTTAAGGAAGCCTTTGGGAAATGCTCCGGGACTCCGAAGGCAAGTAACTCCACGGAAGCTAAATCCAGTTGACAGCAGCAAGGTAAGTAATGTCTTAAAAACTGTTTCCTCTTCTAATAGTATGGAGTCTATGGATATAATAGAAAATAGTGACTGTTCGACAAACGGTGGCTGTAAGAGAAGTCACTCTGACGGAACTGATGAAGAAGTGGACGACAGTCCCTGGATTGGTGTCACTAATAAAAAATTCAGAAAAGGCACGAGGATCGATAACCTAAAGACCGTCTCCAGAGTAAATGAAGAAGTCGTCAGCGCGACTAGAATGAGGAATCCGAAGAATGTACAAGGTCGCTCGGCTAATAAAGACCATAAGATCACGAAGAGGTATGTACCGCCAATTATCGTGCGGACTCATGGCGTCCCGTTTAAGACGATTTTAACTGAGCTCGAGAAGCATGTTCCAGTCGAAAAGATCGCCGTTCATACGCCGTTCCATCAAGGTTAAATGTGAAGATGAAGAAACACACAACAGGTTAGTCTCTGGCATTAAATCTGATAATATTTTAAAAATTCAGCATCATCAACTGAAGTCGGAGAAGGTCTTGAAATACGTAATTCGTAATGTGGATGTTACGTATGACCTCGATGACTTCCAAGAAGACCTAAAAAGAACCAACTACTTCCCGGAAAAAGTTATTCGATTGAGGAAAGCCAAAGGATCCATTGATATGCCAATGGCTTTGGTTCTACTCCCGAACACCGAACACAACCAATCATTGAAAAACGTAACACGTATTGGGCCGCTGGCAGTTTCAGTGGAGGCCTTTCGAGGGAACAAGAAGCAACTACAGTGTTACAACTGCCTGCGCTTCGGACACGTATCCATGGGCTGCACGGAAGATCCTCGTTGTAATAAATGTGCTGAGGGGCACCAGTCAAGAGATTGCCCCAAGATCAAAGGACAAGACCCCCCAAAGTGCATCAGATGTGGTGGACAGCACACATCAAGCTACACGAAATGTCCAAAGTACCCCCAGGTTCAAAGGATGTCTAGTTCTAAAGTGACAGCAGGCAAATCCTATGCTGCCGCTGTGTCTACGCCGGAAGATAAAGGCCTCAACATCAACGACCTATCAGGTATGTATAAGCAATTAGGACGTATCTTTAATCTGTTTTCTAATCTAGGCAAAAGTTACCCACAGTTGAGTGGGCTCCTTACGACCAACTAATTTTAGTATGGCTGCACAACGTTATACTGTAATCAACAAAGGTGAACTTCGGTGCGTGATATGGAACGCTAGGGGCATTCCCCGAAAGCGTATCGAGTTTCACAACTTTCTGATAAATCACGAAATCGACGTGGCTTTCCTCTGTGAAACTCACCTCAAACCAAGCCAAGACTTCAAGCTACCTGGCTATTGTGTGTACCGTAAGGATCGAATGGCTTCAAATGCTGCAAGATGTGCGTCTGGGGGCGCTGCGATCATCATTAAGAGGGGAATTCAACACCAAGAATTAGTATCCAAGTCTTATGCAGGTATGGAATCAGCCTCCATCATTATCAATGACGTCTCCTGTGGTGAAGTGAAGTTCGTAGCGCTCTACAATTCACCTAAACATTATCTTGACATTTGCGAGCTTGATGAACTCTTCAGTGGTGACACTCCAGTCGTCCTGGCTGGTGACCTAAATGCCACGCATCCAAGCTGGAACTCCAGAACGCAGAATTACAACGGCATGATTCTCTATAGGTACATACAAGGTAGAGATGATATCATCGCTGCTGGACCTGTGGAGGACACCTACTACTGCGACCACTCCCCTAGTAGTGACGTTTTGGACATCTCGCTCTTGAAGGGTTTCTTCAAACCGTACAATATCTTCACGATTGATGACCTTTCTTCTGACCACAAGCCTGTGGCGTTGAAGTTTGACAATGTTGGCATAAATTTCCGAGAGGAACTACAAAGATATTCTTAAGGACTATGGATACCATCCCGACGTTGCTTACTGTACAGAGGACATCGATCAACTTGTTGATGACATCACCAGATGTATTAACAGTGCCATAGAAGTCAGTAAGTATCCATCAGAGAATAAACCTTCTCATCGAATCCAACTCTCTCCTGGAATCCAACGCCTAATTGCTGAAAGAAACAGGACCCGTAGACTTTGGCAACGCTATCGTGAACCTTGGCTCAAAACCAAGTACAACAGGTTAATGCGAAGAGTTCAAGAGGAGATAAAAGAGCTTCGCGACGCTAGATGGAATGAAAAACTCAAAAGCTTGTCGGCTCGCGACAATTCCATTTGGAGTATGGTTAGAGCTTTACAGAAGAAGAAGAATGTTATGCTTCCTCCACTCCGTACACCACAAGGTAACTATGTGCAAACTGATCAGGACAAGGCCCAAGTCATTGCAGATTCACTGGAAATGCAGTTTGTTACTCCTACCAACGATAAGTCCGAGAGCCAAATCATGTCTCAGCGTGTGGAAGAAGGTATTTTCAACTTTGGTGTTGTCCCGAAGCATTTTACGAAGTACAACATCGAGGCTGGTGAGATCGCCAACATCATAAATAAACTGAAAAAGAAGAACGCCCTTATGAATCTCCCAAAGAACTTTATTGACTTTCTCACCAATATCATTAGCGACTGCTGGAAATTTTCTTATTTCCCTGAGGCTTGGAAGAAATCTATTGTGTTGAGTATCCCCAAGCAGGGGCAAAATCCTGCAATTCCCGCGAGCTACCGACCTATTAGCTTGCTACCCTCGATGTCCAAGGTGTTGGAGAGAACGATCCTTGTCAGATTCCAAGATCACTGTCTAGCAAATGACCTTTTACGGGAAGAGCAGTTTGGTTTTCGTGATGCCCACTCTTGTCCGATGCAGATATGGAGGCTCATTGAAGACCTGAGCACCCCCCTGAACCTATCCAGGTACTGTGGGGTGGTATTTCTCGATGTCAGTAAAGCTTTTGACCAAGTGTGGCATGAGGGCCTTGTCTACAAAATGATCAGAGACGGGTTCCCTGCCGATTTGATCTTGATGGTGAAATCCTTTCTTGACGGCAGATCCTATCAAGCCAAGTTTGGAGAAAATCTTTCCACACCCCGTGTTGTAAAGGCCGGTGTCCCTCAGGGTTCTGTCCTCGGGCCTATGCTATTTAATTACTTTGTACATGATTTCCCAAAACCCGATAATTGTAATCTGTATTTTTATGCGGATGACACTGCCATTATGACATGGGCACACCAGCCGGCTCACGTTATCACTCGGCTGCAGTGCGCCTTGAAGCAGTTCGAAGACTGGTTTAACTGCTGGAAGTTGGACCTTAACGTCGGAAAGTGCAAGGCTTTGTACCTCAATAAGAAGCTCAAGCATCCCCCAGAATCTCTTGTTCTGTTTAATAAGAAACTGGACTGGGTGGACAACTACAAGTACCTGGGAGTTATCATTGACTCAAGACTCTCATGGAACCAGCATATGTCCTATGCTCTGAACAAAGCGAAGAGGGCTAAGTACAGTATCATAGCTCTTATGGGTCGCAACAGCGCCCTCAGCATTGACAACAAGCTACTTCTGTACAAATCGATTATCCGGACCATACTCCTCTATGGCATGCCTGCGTGGGCGACTATCTGTAAAAGCAGATGGAGTGAACTACAGTCATTCCAGAATGTTACCCTGAGGACCATTGCCCAGCTGGACAGAAGGACGGTGAAAAACCAATCCATCCACCTCGATTTAAACATGGCCCATATCGGTAAGTTTATACAGGATCTCCTTTTGATTATGATATAGAAGATGAAGACTCACGACAATAAGCTTGTGAAAGGGATACTGGAGAACTCAATGAATATGAACTGGCATACGAAGTATCGTAAACCGAGGCACGTTCTTGACATCAATTTTGAAGATATTAGCAACGTCTCTTTCCCAGACTACTGGAAGATGTGATAATCTTATTTCTCCTTGTATTTTTTATTTCGTTTGTTTTTTGTTTCTGACAATCGTCAATCTTATTTTCTTTTTTGTATAATATGGAAGACCGCTTGGGTTGGTTAGGCTTCTTGACTACCTCAGTGTATTTCCTTTGGAGTTTATTCTGGTTAGATGAGCTTTGTGAAAGCGCTGCTTTCGTCCCATCCTAACGAATGTACACTTCACTGTTCGATTGTCGATTGTCGACTCATCTCATCATTCTACCACTCGATTCTGCTGCTACTGCACGACGATTCTACCATTCGACGGACGACGACGTACCTATTGCAGTCTGGACAACTTTCAGTGCATCGGTAAAATCTCCAAGAGGACTAACAAGGTAGGACTTTTTTAAGTCTTTTAAACTGAGTCGTTCTGAGTAGGTGCGTCCTTCTAAGGACGGCAAAACCCAGCACCACACCTGCTTCATGATGACATCAGGCGCTGCGTCAAAATCTCCTACATGTACTGTTAAGTATGCTGATGGTAAAGTGTTACCTTGTGAACTGGCCTACAAAGATGCGAGTAAGGACCCGAGATTTCTGGCATTTGACATTATTATTAACGGACAACTTGAGGCATTACGTACTGAACTGAACAGCAAATATTTAGAGCTAGAATCAAGGGTGGAAGCGCTGTCTAAGGAACTTGGTAGCAAAATTGATAGTCTAAAAAGTGATATTCAGAGTGCTAGTTTAGAGACTGCCAATGGCTTTGCTAACCTTGGCAATATTATCAAGGAGTTTATGGGTTCTCCCATTACTTCTGATTCGCCCATGATAGTGGTAAATCCTGATGCAACACATAATAATGAAAATGTTTCTACTTGCCTGGAAGCAGTCGACGAAGGAAACTCCTCACTACGAACTAGCGTCAAAAGAAGGCATGAAAATGATTCTGCTGACAGTGATGGAGGTAACTGGCGTATTGCGCAGAATAAAAGAAACAAAGGTGGTGTTAGGATAGACAACATTCAGTCTACTGTCGATATCAAAAATGGTGTTTCTGTAGCCCTACGAGGTAACAAAGCCAAGCTTGGTTATTCCCAAAGCAATGTCACCCATGGAAAGGGAGTTATTTACATTCCTCCGATTATTATTCGTCATCACGGAAAACCAATCAAGGAAATTCTAGAGGAAATCACAAAACATGTGTCTTTAGATAATATCATCTGCCACACTGGTCGTAAGGACACCATTAAAATTAAGTGTCTTGATGAGGACACGCACAAAATTCTAGTATCTGGAGTAAAGAGTAACGATGTGCTAAAAATCCACCATCATCAGCTCAAATCAGAAAAGCTGCTGAAATATGTTGTCCGAAATGTTGACACAACGTATTACCTGGAAGACTTTTGTGATGACCTAAGGAAGGCAAATTATTACCCAGAAAAGGCAATCAGGTTAAAAAAGGCAAATGGTTCCGTCGAAATGCCACTGGTGTTGGTTTTACTCCAAAACACTGAGCATAATAAGTCCTTTTTGAGTTTAAAGCGTGTCGGTCCTCTTGCTGTCACTGTAGAATTATTTAGAGGCAACAAAAGGCCCCTACAGTGTTACAACTGTTTACGTTTTGGGCATGTCTTCCAAGGTTGCACCGAATCGCCTAGGTGCAACAAGTGCGCAGGTGATCATCAGTCGAGGGACTGTGCTAATGTAAAGGGTAAAGACCCCCCTAAATGTATTCGTTGTGATGGTCAGCATACTTCAAGTTACACCAAGTGTCCGAAATATCCCCAAGTCAAAAGGATCAAAAGCACTAAAGTAGTTGATGGCAGAACCTATGCTTCAGTCGCATCCAGCTCTTCTCATTCAGATGCGGTCGATCCAATCCAATTGCGGAGCATTTATAGGAGTCTGGGTAACCTTCTTAATCTCTGTAAGGAAAGTGGCAACGTACTGCCACAGGTTGCGTCCCACGAAATCAAGAACTGACCATGGACAGACACCACTACAGAACAATTACTCACGGAAAGCTTCGTTGCAATATATGGAACGCCAGGGGAATCTATCGGAAGCGCATCGAATACTAGAATTTCATCATTAATTGGAATATTGACATAGCTTTCGTGTATGAGACGCACCTGAAATCAACTCAAGCTTTTAACTTGCCGGGTTATCATGTTTATCGAAAGGATCGACCTCTGGGTAACAACGCCAGTCAAGCATTTGGTGGAGCAGCTATCATTGTCAAAGATGGCATTGATCATCGTGAGACTATCACTCCCGACTATATAGGTATGGAAGCCGTTTCCGTTATTATAAGTGATGCTAACGCAGGCGAAATTAAGTTCGTCTCATTATATAACTCGCCTAAGCACAAGCTTAGTCAATGCGAACTCGACGATCTGCTGTCCGGATCCATTCCGGTTGTAATGGCGGGCGACTTAAATGCTAAGCATCATGCATGGAACTCTAAATGCCCCAATCAAAATGGCAATATCTTATATGGATATACATTGAACGAAATTAACACCTTTGTTGCTGGTCCCCTTGAAGACACCTACTACTGCGACCACTCCCCTGTTAGTGACGTGCTCGACATCGTTGTTCTTAAAGGGTTCTTCAAGCCCTATAATATATTTACGGTAGATGACTTATCCTCTGACCATCGACCAGTGATGCTTATCTTTGAGGGTTTGGACATCGATATGAAGATTGGGCTTCGCTCCAAGCAGGACTGGAAACTCTTCAGAGATATTCTTCGCGAAAAAAGCATCCCATACAAAGAGGTTATTGCCAACGATGACATCAACACAAATATTAGTTCTATCACTAGTGTTATCCATGAGGCTAGTTGTTCCAGTGCCTCCACTGCTGATCGAAAGCGTCCTGAACATCTCGACCTTCCTCCCTGCATCAAACGGCTTATTCTTGAAAGGAATACCTATAGAAGATTATGGCAGCGTAAGCGACTACCCTTTTACAAGACAAAGTATAACAGGCTTTCTCGGAAGGTCCAGGAAGAGGTTAAAGCTCTACGAACTCAGAGGTGGAACGAAAAACTTAAATCCTTGTCAGTCCAGGACAACTCCCTCTGGGGTACTGTAAGGGCCTTAAAAGGAAACAGGCCCATCAACTTGCCACCACTGCTTACTACAGGTGGTGATGTTGTCACCAGTGACCGTGATAAAGCTCAACTGATCGCCGACTCCCTGGAAAAGCAGTTTACCACACCTTGTGAAGAAAACCCCGATAGTCGCTCAAATACTCAACTTGTCAACGATGTGTGTATCTCCTATGAACCATCCCAGAGTGTTCCTACGCATGAGGAAATTATTAGCACAAACGAAATCTCCGACATCATAAAGCATCTTAAAAGCAGGAAAGCAGCAGGTTTGGATTCTATCACAAACAGTGCCCTTAAGAATTTGCCTCCTAGTGCCGTCTCGATTATTACCAGGGTCATAAATGACTGCTGGAGACATGGATACTTCCCTGACAAGTGGAAGGAGTCCGTCATCGTTACGATACCGAAGCCTGGTCTGAACCCTGCCCTCGCTGTCAGCTACAGGCCCATAAGCTTATTACCTACGATGTCAAAAGTCCTTGAACGTGTTATTCTAAGGAGGTTTAATGCTTTCTGCGAGGCCAATAATCTTGTTCGCGAGGAGCAATTCGGGTTTCGCCCGGGTCACTCTTGCCAACTACAGCTTTGGAGGCTTGTTGCTGATCTAACCACTCCCCTTAATTGCGCCAAATACGGTGGCCTTATCTTTCTAGATGTACGGAAGGCTTTTGATCAGGTCTGGCATAACGGCCTGAGATACAAGATGATTACTTATGGCTTTCCTGACGAGCTGATCGCTTTGATTAGTTCCTTTCTGTCAAACAGGACTTTTCGTGTCAAGGTTGGCTGCTCCATGTATAACCCTTGTGACATCAAGGCTGGTGTTCCCCAAGGCTCTGTCCTGGGCCCTGCGTTGTTCAACTTCTTCATTCACGACTTCCCAGCATTTACAAAGTGCGAATTATACCTATTTGCTGACGATGTGTTCATCATGACTTGTGCCCGAAATCCCACTCATGTCATATCTCGGTTACAAAATGCTGTGCATCTGTGTGAGAAATGGTTTGCTAAGTGGAGGTTAAACCTGAACGTAGATAAATGCAAAGCCATGTTCGTTACCAAAAAACTTAGAAAACCCCCGAAGTCAATCTTCCTATCTGGCAAGGAGCTCGAGTGGGTAAAGAACTATAAATACCTCGGAGTTGTGATAGATGCCACGCTGAATTGGGGCGATCATCTCTCTTATGCTATCAACAAGGCCAAGAAGGCGAAGTTTAGTCTGGTTGCCCTTCTGGGACGAAACAGTTCGCTTGGAGTGGACAGCAAACTGTTGCTATATAAAATGGTAATCCGAACCATTCTTCTGTACGGTATGCCTGCCTGGGCTACAACCTGCAAGTCCAGATGGAGGGACCTACAAACATTCCAAAACGTCACCCTTAGGACCATTGCCCAACTCGACAGGAGAATAGCAACTAATACTTCCATTGCTGAAGATTTCGGTGTACCTACCATTGGAAACCACGTCAAAGAATCGCTGAAGAAGCTTCTTCCGAAGATGAAGGACCATCCCAATTCTCTGGTTGTAGGTATTCTTGAGCATCCGCTCACCTTTAGAAGCCTCCTTAGACATCGCAGGCCTCGTTACATACTGGACGTCAACTTCGATGACATCCAAAAGGCCTACTGGATCACCTAGCTCTTCCTCGTCCTATCGTCAATCAACAATCAACTTTATCGTCCTGTTAGGAAAGGACTCCTCCGTATACTGTGGATGACTTAACCAGGTTCATCTGGCTTCTTTCCTAATTCAGCGTATTTCTTTTGGCTATATTACTGGATGAGTATGGCAGTGGAAGCATAGCTACCGGACCGCTCGTTTGTTTTTCTTCCCTGCGCTGTTCGATTGTCGACTGTCCCTCTCTTATCCTCTGAGATATTGGACATCATTAAGCACCTGAAAAGCAAAAAGGCAGCCGGCATCGACACCATTACCAACAGTGCTCACAAGAATTTGCCTCCCAGTGTTATCTGCATCACACCAAGGTCATGAATGACTGCTGGCTTAGCGGCCATTTCCCTAGTGCCTGGAAGGACTCAGTCATCATCACCATTCCTAAAACTGGACTGGATCCTGCTCTTCCCACAGGTTATAGGCCCATTAGCTTGTTGCTCATGCTTTCCAAGGTCTTTGAGCGCACTATATTCAAGAGGTTCAACGAGTACTGCGAGGCAAACAACCTCATTCGTAGTGAGCAATTTGGCTTCCGTCCAGGCCACTCTTGTCAGCTTCAGTTATGGAGGCTCGTTGCTGAATTAAACGGTCCTCTCAACCTCTCTATGTTTGGTGGCCAACAACCACTCTATCTACGAGGATTTGGGGATGAGCCACATAGGCACCTTTGTCCAGACTCTTATGAAGAACATGCTACCCAAGATGGAGAATCATGAAAACACCCTGGTTTCTGGTATCCTGGACCACCCACTCGTTGTTAAGGGTCCCCTCAGGTTTCGAAGACCCCGCCGTATCCTGGATGTCTGCTTTGATGACGTTAACAAGGCCGTCTTTCCCAACTATTGGATCTTTTAGATCCTGCTGATTTTTGGGGACTCTATTCATCAATCTACAATCTGACTCTCGTCCCTACAATGTAAATTTTCTGATCGTAATATATTCTAATTAAACAAAAATGATTAAACCTATATATCAGGTCATTGCAAAAGTTCCTTCCGGTTCTAGAACCCGTGCCCAAGAAGGGCTCATTTTCCGAGGGGGGTGTTC
The DNA here is from genome assembly GCA_023313115.1 of Rhysida immarginata. NCBI lineage: Eukaryota > Metazoa > Arthropoda > Chilopoda > Scolopendromorpha > Scolopendridae > Rhysida > Rhysida immarginata. The sequence continues at coordinate 2,849,809 of JAHWFO010036886.1, forward strand.
ATATGTTTTCAAACAAATTATTGCATTCGATTCCTGAATATTTTTGCTATATTACATCCAAGAATCAACTTTCTGACTATACATCTGTGAGTGCCATCAACGGTCTGAAATGGACCTTTCACGCGAGCATATTCGAGCAATAATCTTCTACGAGTATTCTGGAAAGATCAGTGCTGCACAATGTCACCGAAACATTTACCAACGTTTAGGTGATGGCACTGTTAGTTTACGTACAATAGAAGAATGGTATCGCCGATTCAGACGCGGAGATAGCACTCTTCAAGATGCACCTCCTCTGGTCGGCCAATCATAATTTCAGATGGTGATCTACGCCAAGCAATTGATGAAGATCACAATGTAACAACGAGGGAACTCGCAGAATAGTTCAAGGTTCACTTTTCAACCATTACCCGGCATCTGCATGAGCTGAATCTGTCATTCAATAAAATGAGGTTTTTGTGTTGGAATAAAAATCCGGAAAAAACTTTTGCAACAGCCTGATATATTTTTTATAATTTTAATTAAAGTCAATGTTTAATTTTGGTTTTAGGTTATTTTATTTCCTTCTTGTATATTTTTATTTTATTTTATCTTATTTAATTTTTATAATCATTTTTTGTTTTATTTTAAATATTATTTTAAAAAATTACTAACAAGCAGATATTAGTCAAATTTGTATTATCAAAAAGATGTTTGTAAATCTAAAAATATTTTTAATTCAACAGGCGGACATTAAAAGAAAATTTTAATGTTCAAAATGTTTATTGGTTTTTAAAATAATTGAATAAGAGTAAAATTTGTTTGAATTAAAATCTTACTATTTTAAATGTAAATTGTTTTATATTTAAAAATTAAAAATATAGCGAAAATTCTTTTATTTAAACAAAACATTAAAATCAATGTTTATTAGTTTTTAAAATAACAAGCGTAAATTGTATTTTAAATTTAAATACTTATATTCGAAACAATAATTAATATTTTATATGATTACAATTGCTAGAAGGCTTTCAATAAAAAACTTAAACGAAGGAGCTATTACTGTGATTCACACTTGCCGGCATTGCTCCACCTCTTGTTGCCCAATCCATGTATGTTCTACTAACATGCCTCCGGTCCATTGCCCAACTTGACGGAAGAGTTGCCAAAACCACTCTATCTCCGATGATCTAGGGATGTCCCATATTGGTACCTATGTCCAGACACTTCTGATGAACATGCTGCCCAAGAAGGAAAATCATGAAAATACTCTGGTCTCTGGTATTATGGATTACTCATTCGTTGTTAAGGTTCCCCACAGGTTTCGAAAACCCCGTCATACCCTGGATGTCTGTTTCGATAACATAAGCAAGGCCGTCTTCCTCAACTACTGGATCTTTTAGATCCTGTTGATTAGGCTCTCTATTCGTCAATCTACAATCCGACTCTCGTCCCTTTCTTGTAGGGACTTCCTTTCTGGATGACTTAAGAGAAAGGCTTTCCCTTACCAACTCAGTGTACATCATCTGGTTTATTTTTTGGCCGAGCGTGCAAAGTGAGCTGGGCTCCTGAACCACTCGCGTCTTTTCTTTTCACTTTACTGTTAGATTGTCGATTGTCTCTTATGTATCCAGGAATCCAACGCTTAATTGCAGAGAGAAACAAGACCCGTAGCCTTTGGTAGCGCTATCGTTTATCTTGGCTAAAAACCAAATACAACTGGTTAGTGCGAAGAGTTCAAGAAGAAGTAAAAGAGCTTCGCGACGCTACATGGAATGACAAGTTCAAAAACTTTTCGGGCTCGCGACAATTCCATTTGGAACATGGTTAGAGCTCTTCAGAAGAAGAAGAATGACACGCTTCCTCCACTTCGCACCCCTCAAGTTTGTTACGTCCAAACTAATCAGGATAAAGCTCAGATAATTGCAGATTCCCTAGAGATGCAGTTTGTTACCCGTGATAACAATAATCCCGAGGTTCAGCTCATGTCCTAGACTGTGGAAGATGGTCTTGCCAACTTTTATGAAGTCCCGCAGCCTACAACTAAGATCATCATCGAGGCTGGAGAGATAGCTTTCATCATAAGAAATCTGAAAAAGAGAAAGGCTCCAGGAAGAGACAAGGTAAGTAATAACGCCTGAAAGAATCTCTCAGAGAATATCATTAACGACATCTCGAATATCATAAGCGACTGTTGGAAGTTTTTCTATTTCCCAACTGCTTGGAAGAAGTCTGTTGTGTTAAGTATCCTCAAGCAGGGGCAAAATCCTGCAATTTCCGCGAGCTACCGACCTATCAGCCTACTCCCGTCGATGTTTAAAGTTTTGGAGAAAACGATCCTCACCGGGTTCAAAGACTACTGTTTCACCAATGGTTTAGTGCGGAAAGAACAGTTTGGCTTTCGAGCCGCCCACTCGTGTCAGTTACAGATATGGAGGCTCGTTGAGCACCCCACTAAACCTTTTCAAGTACTGTGGCTTGGTTTTTCTTGATATAGTAAAGCTCTCGATCGGGTATGGCACGAGGGGCTAATCTACAGGATAATTAGAGACTGGTTCCCTCCTGATTTGATTATGATGGTGAAATCCTTCTTTAGCGACAGGTTCTATCAAGCCAAAGTTGGCGAAAACTTCTCTACGCCCTGCAAGGTAAAGGCCCGTGTTCCATAGGGTTTTGTCCTCGGGCCCGTTCTCTTTAATTATTTTGTGCAGGATTTCCTAAAACCCGACAAGTGTAATTTATATTTCTATGCTGATGATACTGCCATCATAGCATGGGTGCACCAGCCATCTCACGTTATCACTCAGCTACAGAACGCCTTGAAGAAGTTCTAAGACTAGTTTAATTGCTGGAAACTGAATCTTAACGTCGGAAAATGCAAAGCCGTGTACTTCAACAAAAAGCTTAAGTGTCCGCCGGATTCCCTTGTTCTATTCAATAAGAAACTCGAATGGGTTGACAACTACAAGTACCTTGGCGTTATCATCGATTCAAGACGTTATCATCATGGCTTTCAAGACTCTCTTGGGATCGACAGAAATGGCCCACATCTCAAATTATAAAAGTTGTCAAGCAGTCTAACCGTTGCAAGTGCAACCACAATCTTAAGGATCAGAACGGAAATGAAAACCCCAGAAATGAAAACATTTGAAACACCGTCATCAAGAAAGCGACACATTCAAAGGGCGTTATGGCATGGGGGTGTATTTGCTACAATGGCAAGACAGCACTGAGTTCATCGAGCCGGGAGCCAAGATAAACTCTCAATATTATCTCCAGAAAATCATCAAACAATTTGTGACCAAGGATGCCCCTCGATTATACCCCAACGGTGGCGCACCATGGTGATTATACGCCATCGATTCAGTACCTTCCCATGTGGCATGGAACACGCTGCTGTTTCTGGATAGCCAGAAATTCTCATACATATCTCCGCAAAGGTGGATGCCACAGTCCCCAGTTGCGGCCCAGATAGATTTCTTCGCCTGGGGTTACCTTAAGCAGAGGATGTGGCACCGTAAAGTAGAGACTCTAGTCGGCCTTAAAAAGGCTCTGCGGGAGGAGTGGCGCAACATGTCCCAGGAAATCATCGATATGATTGGTGGCATGGCGAAAGCGCTGTAGGCAAATCTACTATAACAAAGGATGCCAGATTGAGTAACCGTAACGTTCTACCTCTTTCCATTCATCGGCAATAAATAAACAAATTTCTTTTCAAAACATTATTGGCTACCCTCTGTATTGTTTTGTCAAAAACGGATTAATAAATGCATTAAAATTAAAGACCATCACTTGGAACATAATTTTAAGCTTATTAAAATATTAATTTTCCTAAAAAAAGATATTTTTGGTGACAAAGTTTACTTAATGTGAGAGAACAGGATTCACATGAAATAATAATTCCCAGCGTGAGATGCACGGAGGCTCTCATAAAATAAGCTGATCGTTTTCATACAATCAGCTATGCTATATCATAATAAAGGGGACCACTGACAATACAACGCTTATAACTTTAGAAATTTGTTTTATTCGAAAAGAATATTTTAGATCAACCCTGCATAGAGTTTGACGTAAAATCACAGTATATAATAAAATCTTGCAAACATTCCAAGAAGGAGCTTGTCACGTGGATCAACAGGCGGTACTCAAAATATAATAGAATACAAGTTAATTAGAAGACTTTTCTAACCGTATGACGTTTCAGTGCGCAAGCTTTCTTTCTAGAGGTGTTGACTTGACACCACAGTATAGAATACAATGGTCCGAAACTTCCATTTTTAAAAAGTGGTTAATGACAAAAAATTAGTTAAGGCATCGTTATCCAACGATAAAAGGGTTTTAGCATCAAAATGTTACGAGCAGTAGCGGCTCATGACTATAATAAGTGGAGGGGCATAAATACAAAATTTCAGGTTCTTAGGCCTTTTCGTACAAAAGTTATAGCTTGATTTGTATTTGGAACCTCGCGACCCCTGCCGAGGCCTCAGAGGACTATATCAAGTTTAGTATGTAATAGCTAAAAACACATTATAAATATAAAACATTTCAGGTTTCTAAACTTCTGGATTTAAATTTATAGCTTGATTTGAGATTGAGGCCGCAAGGCCTGCCAAGAGACTTATAGAATTTTTAATATAGGTTAGCTAAATTTTTTAATACCACACTATGATTAAACAAAATTTCAGGACCGTTCAAATTTTATAGCTTCAATTGTATTTGAGGCCGCCAGGGGCCCCGAGGCCTATACCAGTCTCCTTGTATATTGTCTATAATTTTTAAGTAACGCACTGTAAAAATACAAAACTTCAAGTTCTTAGGCCTTTTATTTAAATAATAGAACTTATTTGTGATTTGGACTTCAGGGCCCCTGTGGAGACCTAAGAGCCTTATACCAGTTTTTCGTGTATATTAGCTAAATTTTTTAAGTAAACTACTATAAGTATACAAATTTTCAGATTTCTAAGCCTTTTCGTTCAAACATTATAGCTGTGTTTGTATTTAGGGCCCCTGCCAGGGCCCCAGAGGACTACATAAGTTTTAGTGTATAAGAGCTTAAATTTTAAGTAACATCATAAATATGCAAGAATTCAGATTTCTGAACTTCCGGTTCAAATGTTATAGCTTGATTTGTGACTGGGGGCTCAGGGCCCCTGTGCCTTATACCAGTTTTTAGTGTATATTAGCTAAATTTTTAAGTAATTTTCTGTAAGTAAACAAAATTTCAGATATCTAGACCTTTTCGTTTAAAAGTTGTAGCTTTGCTTGTGTTTGGGGCCTGTGGGGCTCTGCTGGGGTCTATATTACTTTTTTGTATATTTGCAAAAATTTTTAGTACCACACTATGAATATACAAAATTTCAGATTCCTAGGCCTTTCCATTCAAATGTAATAGCTTCAATTGTATTTGGTGCCTCGAGACCCCTGGCGGGGTTCTAGAGCCTTATATCAGCTTCCTTCTATATTGGCTTTAATTTTAGTACCAATTTAAAAATATACAAAATTTCAGGTTCCTAGGCCTTTCCGTTTAAAAGTTATAACTTGATTTGTATTTGAGGCCTGGGGATCTTCTGGCGGGCCCCATAGGCCTACATCTCATTTCTTGTATATTTGCTATATTTTTTTAGTACCACACTGTAATATACAAAATTTCAGGTTCCTAGGTCTTTCGTTCAAATTTTATATCTTCAATTGTATTTGGGGCCTCGGAACCTCCGGCAGGGCCCTAGAGGCTTATATCACTTTTCTTGTATATTGGTTTCATTTTTTTTTAGAACCGCACTACAAATTTACGAAATTTCAGAATTTTTTGCCCTCTTTGTTCAAAAGATAAAAAATGAACCATGAATTCATACAAGTGGCCCCTGAGGGCCCCCCGGCCACCCAAGAAGAGTCACTATGTTTTTCGCACCGTCCTCTGTATAGTGCCTACGTGTGTAGAAAATTTCAAGCCTCTAGGTCAATTTCAAAAGGAGTTTCAATACTTCAAATAGAGTTCCTTAAATTCTGACAAACAGTCAAACTCTGACATCCCAAATTGCTCAAACGCAATCAAAACTCCATAGACTTGAAAGGAAGTCAGTCGGGGAAACCACAAAAACACATGGTTTGTCCACCCTAGAGGATTCGCTATATTTTTCGTTCCGTCCTCTGTCTGTATAGGGCCTACGTGTGTAGAAAATTTCAAGCCTCTAGGTCAATCCTTTCAAAAGTTATGGCGTGTGACATACATGTTACCGTCGTTAATAGGGTTTTAGATGATGCTAAAACATCAGTGAGAGAAGGGTTCTTAATACTGTTCTTATCAACGAAATTGGTAGTGACCTTCTTCTACATATATAAAGAAGGATGTTTGTGGGTCTGTGCGTCTGTGGGTCTGTGTGTGGGTCTGTGGATCTGTGTGTACGTTTTTTATACAAATCTACAGTTTTATTCCGATCTTGATAAAATTTCGCATACATGACCTTTAAAGCATGAGGAAGGTCACTGTCTACCTCAGATTTCGGAAAAATAATAAATATCGATAAAAAATCGATATTCATGGTTATGGCAAGGCATATTAATGAGAAATATCTCATGACCAACAATGCAAGGCAAAGTTGGTACAACAATAGGTATCAACAATGGTATCAGCACGCAATTCACAAACACACTGCATGAACCAACAATATATATCTCATGACTAACAATGAAAGGAAAAGTTTGTGCAAGTGTAATTATCCCGGGCAACGCCGGGTACCTCTTCTAGTACAGTATAACAGAGAGACAACAGCGTTTCCAACTAGTTTCGCCATTTATTCCCGGCTTTATCAAGGATAACACAACAAGAGGCTTGCAGGCCTTTATATACAGAATCATGGTACAGAATAAGCAAAGACATAAGTGGAAAATGGAAATACAGAAGTGTAAACCAAAAACAGAAAATACAAGAGGGACATCCAATGAATAAAATGAAAAAAGAGAATGACAAACAAATCGCGGATCGAAAAGAAAGCATATTCGGTTGTCACAAGACGAGAGGATTTACAAAAGAAAATGAGAGTAAAATTATATAAAACATAACTGAAAAAACACAAGAAATAAATAAAATAAAAACATTATACAAGGTCGGAAACAGAGTCAAGTATATCATACACATCAAAAACCGTTTGGCAATTGAGGACTTGTATTTTTCTCACACCCCTGGCCTCCTCCTCAATTGTCAAACGGTTTTTGATGTGTATGGCCAGATAAACGTGCAGACCAACGCGCATTCTTAGCTAAAGTTATTAATAAAATGGGGATTTTCATTTTAAATAATGAAGTTAACCTGATTTTTTCCGATTACAACGCCATCCACAGTGAAATTGATATCGCTTCTTGGGTCCCCCTTCTCGAGACATTTTTATGTATCAAGATATGAGCCATTGAATGCAAAAGTGGTGCAAGTCAAAAACTGTAGTTTTGGATATTCAACGTTTTAGGGAAAGTTCTATAAAGTTTTTAGTAAGGAATAACAGCTTACTTTCTCGGTTAAAACTAGTCAGTCTCAAGCATATCCAACACCACTTTTACACAAAACAAATTGAACATACAGCTATTAGAAACTGATGTAAGTCAGAAATAAAAAAGATGATTTACACCACTTTAGCTTTCAACGGCTCATATATGCTTCACCTTATGTGAGTATTCTATAGCTGTATTTCTTACTTTAAATCTTAAATTTTCTTTCTCTGATCAAGGTTTCTTCGTGATCGACAGTGTATAAGTGAGATTCCACTGCTCTTCATTGAATTCGCAGGTGTCCCCTTAAGAACAAAAGGGTTGATCGATGTATCTGGTCTCAAGGAAGAAGCGTGGGATCTGTGGAAGAGCATGTTTGACGAACTAATAGCAAATGAAAATATCAAGGAAGACGAAGAAACCCCTGGTTCTTTTCTAATATCCCCTGACTACCAGAAAAAAGATGAAGGACTTTTTATAACTTGTTGCTTTATTTACAGGTAATATAAAGGGAGCTAAGATAAAATAAAAACTATTTAACATAATGTGTTCGTATTTTGCAATTTCACCATGAACAAAAATTCAGATGTTATATGTAAAAAATAAAAAATAAACCATAAAAAATCGATTAATTGAATAGGATAGAAATGTCGATGTTAATGGATTAATTTTCAAATACTGTATATTTCAAATATTTAAAATTCGAAAAAGAACCCCAAGACTAGAAAATTATTTAGGGACTCCATTGCAATATGAATTAACAGATTATCATAACTGAACACGACTGAAAGTGTTTAAAATGCTCACAATAACACCTCATCAATTTGAAATATGAATTTTAAAATATTAAACCCACTTTTAAGTCTTACTTCCGTCTTCATGATTTATTTTTATTTTATTTTATATTTTATCTTTATTATATATTTTTAGGCAGCCACCCTGTAGACCGATATCTCCTTTGTCCTTGTTTGCCGATTTGACACTTCTGCGAAAATCCGGAGAGTCGCTGTCGGAGGAACCCGCGGAAGAAGCGCTGAGAGATATCGAAATAGTGGCCTTGTATTTCTCCGCCGGTTGGTGCAACCCTTGTACAATCTTAACCCTATTCTGAAACAGTGCTACGATGAATGGAAATCCAAGGGAGAATCTTTTGAAGTAGTTTTCATGTCGGAGGACAAAAGTTATGAAGAAATGGAGGCATACATGAAGGGAAAACACGGTGACTGGTTAGCTCTCCCGCACTCCATCAACTGGGCTACGTAAGTATATATACTGAATGATCATTTCAAACCGGACACCTCTAAAAGTGTGGTTTCCATGATTTGCATAAAAATCACGTGCTGAGATGTAATAAGAACGCCCACATGGATTGTGGAAGCTCTTATTTGTCGCAACAACTGAATATGCCGCCGTCCAAGCAACCTAGTACCTTCCAAAAAGGCTTACCATATGAGCATTCTGAGGGTAAATGCTATAAGGGTAAGTTGAAGTTTTCCAAATCAACAACGAACGTGAAAAGCTACAGGAGCGAAAATTCTGTCATGGTAGAGCTTGCAGTCTTACCGATACAGTCCGGCGTATCTTAAAAGTGGCATATTAACTGCGGAAGCGGCAAGGTTCACTCTAGCACTATCACGATTTGTCGGAAACTATATGCTCTAGATCAGTGTTTCTTAAAGTAGGGGTCGCAGAAATTTGATATGTGACTAATTTTTTAAGTACTTTATATATTTTATAAATAAAAATATTCGTATTCATATGGATAAAGAATATTAGAACATGAAACATATAAATCATATTAGAATATCCTTTGGCATTTTTAAGTGTGAAAGGGAGGGGGGGGGGCGAGACAAAAAGTTTAAGAAACACTGCTCTTGTTTTTACTTCTTCATCATCGCTGAATGCAGGCTCCCAATAAACTCCTTTAGATATCAGAACAGGTAATATCACTGGACGCAAGAGCCGGCCTGTAAGGCGGGTGGTAAAGTTGTTCCCAACTAATAAGATCATTTGGTTGGGAACAACTTGACCACTCGACTTACAGACTTCGCGTCCAGTTTCTACCATCTGTTCCAATTTCTAAGGAATTCATCGGCAGCCTGCGTTTCAGCGACGATGAAGAAATGAAAACTGGTGGCTTTCCTCACTGGCAGCAGATTTCTATGAAGTGGGCATGCAGAAGCTCAATGAGCGCTATGGCAAGTGTTTAAATAAGCTTGGAAACTATGCAGAAAAATATTTTAAAGTACATTTAGAATCTTGTAAAAAAAAATTTTGAAAAAATATGTAAGTAGTTTTATTACAAAACTGTACTTACATAAAAAAAAAAAAAACTCCATACTAGTCGAAGTTTTGAAGGAGGAATGATCGAACATACCACATCCTGTTATCAGACACGGATGAAGAGTATGCCATAATGTCTGCGATCTTACATTGCCGATAAAGGGTTGAACCTATTAGTTATTAGAAATATTGAAAAGAAAAGAAAGCGATTCATATCACAGGTGTGCGATTATACAGGGTGTAAATTTTAAGTTGACAAAGCAGAATAACTCGAAAAATAAGCTTCACACGAAAAAATGCGTAGAATCCAAAGTTGATTATTTTCGAGGGGGCATCTGCTGGTGCTAAAATTAGCCCACCCCCCCCGGCCCCTGGGGGTGGGGCGGGGGGCAACTTTAAAATTTCAAATGGGAACCCCTATTTTTTATTGCAGATTCAGGTCCTACATAAAAAACTACGTACATTTTGTCTGAAACATTTTTTTTATTTTTGGTAGATGGCGCTGTAATTCAAGAAAATCCATTTTCTCATTTTTGCGTGGAAATAACTAATTTATTATTCATTTCGATTCCTACATTGTTTTAACTACAATGTAATTTGAAGACATTTCGTCAACAAACAAATAACGTAAACATTGGCATTTTTTTCAGAATGTTTACATTTTAAATTCTGATCTTTAGAAGAAAAGATTGTAATTTTCAACTGTTTTTGTGAGTGTACAACGCCGTATTGCTTTTGAATTTACATTATGAATTATCTTTCTGTGGAAGAAAAAATTGAGATGGTGTACATTTATGGAGAAAGTGGGAGAAATTTTGATAATGCAGTCGCGCTTTATGCTCAGCGTTTTCCTGGCCAAACGCGATCACGGTCTTCTTTTGTTCGAGTTATTAAACAATTTACTGCGGAAGGTAGTGTGAACCAGAAAAAAAGAACCCGTGCAGCTACTGTTTGTGGAGAAAACAATCAAGTGTCAGTCCTAGCTGCTGTGGCTCATAATCCACATGCGAGCACAAGAGAAATATCAAGGCAATCAGGAATTTCACATATGAGTGTTTGGAAAATGCTGAAGCTCCACAAATTTCATCCATATCATGTATCTATGCATCAGGAACTACATGGCAATGACCACCAAAACCGTCTAACGTTTTGTCAATGGGCACTTCAGCAGATGCAAACAAACCAACATTTTTTTGCACGAGTTCTTTTCTCCGATGAGTCAACATTCACAAACCACGGGGAAGTTAATCGACATAACATGCATTACTGGAGTGAACAGAACCCACACTGGATTCGAGAAGTCAACCATCAGCGACCTTGGTCAATTAATGTTTGGTGTGGGATAATTGGCGATAAACTTATCGGTCCATATTTTATAGACGGTAATTTGAATGGCAACAAATATCGTAACCTACTTGAAAATGAACTACCAGATCTACTTGAAGACCTGAGTATTGAACTTCGACAACACATGTGGTTTCAACATGATGGTTGTCCAGCGCATTATTCATTAGTAGCGCGCGAAGTACTACATCGACTTTACCATGGTCGCTGGATCGGCAGGGAAGGTCCTGTGAATTGGCCAGCCAGATCGCCTGACCTTACATCGCCAGATTTTTTCTTATGGGGTTACCTCAAAGATATCGTTTATAAGGAAACGCCAACCACTCGCGAAAACATGATTCAAAGAATAAGAGATGCTTGCGCTGCAATTACACCAGACATGTTATCAAGATGTGTTCAGGAATTTACAAAACGAGTCAATAAATGCATCGAAGTTGGAGGTCATCAATTTGAACATTTAATTTCATAAAACGGCGAGATGCAAGGGATTTAAGGACAACAAGCAGGCCGAAAGTGAGAGGCGAGGGGACTCACTGGAAATACAAGCACCCCGAAATTCATTTACTTGCAAGTATTTGCAAATAAGAAGAAATAAAACGAAAACAATCGGTCCTTTTAAGGACCACCAAATCTTAAACGGGAATAACTTCATCTTTACACAGTCTTTTACTTTTTTACTCTGTTAGTTAATGAGTTCACTCGTTAGTACGTAGGATGTTCGGTTAGTTAGTTAGCTAATCAGTTGATTTGTTTGATAATTATAAAGTTGTGTGGCCTCATGACCACGAAACAAAACAAAATTATCCTAATCCGCGGCAAAAAATAATAAAATAATAACTTTGCGGCAAAATTTACGAAGTAAATAAGTATTTTTTATTTCTCCGTAACCATTTCCACGCAAAAATGAGAAAATGGATTTTCTTGAATTACAGCGCCATCTACCAAAAATAAAAAAAAATGTTTCAGACAAAATGTACGTAGTTTTTTATGTAGGACCTGAATCTGCAATAAAAAATAGGGGTTCCCATTTGAAATTTTAAAGTTGCCCCCCGCCCCACCCCCAGGGGCCGGGGGGGGGTGGGCTAATTTTAGCACCAGCAGATGCCCCCTCGAAAATAATCAACTTTGGATTATACGCATTTTTTCGTGTGAAGCTTATTTTTCGAGTTATTCTGCTTTGTCAACTTAAAATTTACACCCTGTATATGATCGTTCAGCTTATTTTTTATTATACGAGTGTTCCAATCAATTTTTTGAGTGTATCTATTAAAAGCGTTTATAGTAAAGTATCCAACTTAGCAAATTTGAAGATAAAATATTTATATAAATAGGGCATGGGAACAGAAATAGTGTAAGGTTTTAGGGGAGGTGTGAGGTCTTAATGGAATAATTAATAATTTAGAATGAAAGCCGAATTAATAATTATTCTCAAGAAGTATAATTTAGTGTAAATAATAGGACCCTCCTTAAACTAATACGTCCCACATAAGCAAGGCCAACGGAAATAATCAGTGGCGGAAGGTAGTGTTCCTTGCAAAGGGGGCTGCGGTAATGACCTGGGGGGGGGGGGGCTCTGAGTCAGGTCGATTTAACAAGGACAATACTCTAGACAGGGGCCTGAGCCGTTACCAGAGGGGGACGTTGCCCCCCAAGCCTCCTCCATCTTCTGCCTCTGCTGTTAATAATTAACTAAGATACACAAGCAGAAATAAGATAAGAAAAATTAGCATAATTTTCTGTGACAAGAAAGTTGGAAGCCAGTTGATACGCTCAGCGCCATCTAATGACGCAATTGCGAGCAAAGAATGCTAGAAAACACCATTTCGCTTGGTAACCTTAATTTCCCTTGAATGCAGTGCGAACGGAAAGTGCTTCATTAGGTAATGGCGGTTACTAAACCGTGGTTACTCAACCGTGATCAAAGCGTAATGCGAACATAGCATAAGGATGGTCCTTATTTCACGAAAGTCAAATTGAGCTTCAATTGTTGATGTCCTTGAAGGCAAACATTTAAGTGCTCACTTCTTTAAAGATAGATAAGGCAGAGCTTGTAAATATCCATAACGACGTATGGGGCAGCGAACGGAAACGAACTAGTTACTCAGAGGCTGTACAGGGAACGATTCCCGACGAGACAACTGCCGAATCGACAAACGCTTGAGTGTGTGCACTGCTAGATTTGCGAAAACTGATCTGTCAGTGCTGGCAAATGTAATGCGGGTTAGGTTAGATTAGGTTGGGTTATTTTATGGATATTTGCACTCTCTGCGTTTGTAAAACGATGAATGCTTGTGTAAATCCCAGCGGGAAAATAACGCCTTTATTCCCAGATGTCATCGATTGCCGCGCTTAAACGCGTTATTTCCGGACAAACATTCTATGATGGAAAATGCTTATTATGGTCCCTTCTACCATCTTTTAAAATTTTGCCAGATATTTTCCGAGTATCTTGTATAAGCCTAAGCCCGTTGTAGTCCATAAAAATCGAAGTCAAAACAACATAATCCCTTAGCTCATTTTTTGATTGATACCATGAGTCAGCAATTTAGCAACATTCTCCAAGATTTCGCCAAAATTCGCTTAGCCATCCACCGGAGATTGGCTAGCCTTAATAGGCACATCGCTTGCTTTCTGAAGGCCCGCCGCAACTCCAGGTGTATGGCAGTTCTGATGACTTAGCGCAACAGAGAATGTCGTAGGCAGCTAAGTCAAGGCTTTCCATGGAGTTCATTTAACATTGGATGGAATAACTTTAGAAATATAATATGAATAATTAGATAGATATACTAGTTTATTCAAAACGATGGAGAAAATTTCAGATATTTATTTCAAACTAACTGTCGGACAGAAACATATACCGCACACCAGTGGATAGAGTATTGTTCAAGGTTTTAAAAGTCCGTCTAGCAGTTCCGTTCAATGTCACAGCGTTTCTTATTTATAGTAATACGAGTAATTCACCGTGAAAAAATTACGGGACCAAAGTAAAATTTATTACGATGCACTAAATTTGAGCGGCATTCATTTCCAGTGGTTAAGTCGAATTATGTACACTCAAAATATTAATGGGCTACCAAATTAATGCCGTCTCTTGGTGCTCAAAGAAAATTTCCGCTCTCATAGAGGAGAAATAAGATATGCCTGCAGAGTCCTCACTATCTCCTTATGTCACTCCTCGCAACAACATTTCTTCTTATGGAGAATTATATCCCTGAAAATGCTAAATGTCATTGTCTTTGCATTGTAAACAGTGACGCTTCGCTCTGATCCATTCACAAATTGCAGTTGGCCTCGATGTTGGCATCCGAAATCGCTCACTGCACAAGCACGGTGATGGTCCGAGACACGCGCAATTATTGTTAGGATGACGACGCAACAGGAGTTGTTGTTTGTTGCGAATCTATTATTCAAGGGCAACGTTTATTCGAAGAAACAGCCGGTTCGTCATATGCAAATTTACGAGGGGCATAAAAAATTCGTAGAAAATTCGAGTAACGACTACCATTCGTAATAGTCTTTCATTTGCAAATGCAATCATCTACGAGTTGAAGATACATGTACTTGAACCATAGATTAACGCTTCCCAAATTGCATACACACAAGAGGGCTTCTCCTGTGGCAACGCTATTGTCCTATAGTATTGAACGAAACTTCTAGGCGAGCTTTTAAAACTCTTAAGCCTGTTTCACAATTACTGTTTGCGGGCGAAAAACAGGCGAATGCGGAAACCGCAACCGAGGCGAAGATTTTCCGCACATACTGCCGTTTCACAATTAGCGGAAATCGCCCGCACTGCTCTTCGCAACTGCTTTGCGGGCGAAATTTTCAATTCAGACATGTTCTGAAATTTAGCGAATCCGCGACAGCTTAAACCAATCAGGAAGCTTCAGGTTCGCACAGAACTATAGGGGGGAAAGTTGGAGAGAAGTAATGAACGGATATTTATAAGAGAAAAGGACGAGACACAAAAACCCTGGAATACAATAAATAATAGTTATTAAATAAAAATGAAAAATAAATAATAATAATAATTAACAAAATATTTAATAAATAATAAATAAAATATTCTAATTGCCTTTAGAGAATTATCCTTTTTGCTTTGATAAAGGATAGTCTCTATCCGAAACGTCAGCTTTTTATTTTATTTTATATTTCTAGTTTCATTTTGATTTTATTTATTATTTATTAATTATTTTGGAGAGAAGTAACAAAAACGGAAGAAATATACAAATCCACTTGGGCGTATTATGACAGCTTACTATTCCGTCGGGTAGGGTCTTTTAATCTACCCTGCTTAAAAGATTAAAAGACCCTGCTTCGGGTATAGCCTACATGATAAGCCTATTCTCTTATCATGTAGGCTATGGTTCGGGATACAGTTTCCAACCGCACGTAGAATGAACCAATCAGGAAATAGTTAATGCGGCCTCGAATTTAATTGTGAAATGGAAACGGAAAATTGTTAAATCGCCCGCTTTGCTAGCGAAGCACTAGTATTGGCATCCTGTGCGGATTCGCTGGGGCAAATGCGGGCGATTTAATTGTGAAACAGGCTTTACAGTAAGGTGCGGAATGTGTTTTAGTCTCTTACAGTTTGCTTGAAATATATATGGGTGTCATGTGGCCGTCAGCAGAGTACTCGTCAACCAAAAATAAATAGAGCAGACGACGCCGTTAAAAAAAAAACGTCATTTGTGGAGAGCCACTCCGAAAGCTGCCCACGAGAACATCGCGGAGGTTCACGAGAGGAGCACGGGAAGGAGACGAGGGCAAACGAGCAGAGAAAAGAGAGAGAAAAAAAGCCGAGGTAGACGGACGGATCGGCGCGAGCAGCGGCCGAGATAGTTTGAGCCGTATGGAGAAAAAGCTCGGCGAGGCCTGGATGAAACTCGTGCACCGTATGGAACTCTGAGAGCGCTACGAAAGCAAGGCAGATTGTAGCAGAGTTCAACGAACCCGACCGCGTGGAGAGAGACACCACGACGGCGGCCGGTGAGCGACTACCGTACATTGGAGGCCTTAGCAGAGGGGAGAGCGTTCTTCTTCAAGCCCGTCGAGAGAGAAACGACTGAGGATTGGCAACAGTGGCTGACGGCCTTAGTCCAGGAGGCGTTAAAGGAGAGTGGTTACGAGCTTGAGACGACGTACGGAGCGGCGAGCGAGGAAAGGCAACCCGACGCCCACGTCGCAAACTCGGCATCGAGAGGACGCAACCCGTATGCAGTTCATGGAGAGTACTATCAGCAGTGGCTACGCAACGTTCACGGTAGGACTCTAGTATCCATATCAATAAGTTTATGGGCTCCACGAGTCACCGTCTGTAATATTACGGTGATATCCATATGCCTGAACTTCGCCGAGGCAAATTCATGGATAGAAGCCATTGAGCTCGAGACGAACGGAATTAAGGAAAACGTGCCCGTAGTGGGCGTGTTCCCTAGCGCACTTAGCTCGTTCCTAATGAGTGGCCTAGGAGGGTTCATTGCCGGCCATTTGATGGGTTTTCCAATCTATTGATACTGTTGGGGAAAGTTAGATTAAAAAAAAAAAAAAAAAAAAAAAAAAAAGGAAAAAAGGGAAGAAAATTTCGCGACTGAAATGGTTTTTTTTTTTTTTTTCACTTCGCCTGGAAGATTCCATTCTTCAGGAAAGGTTTAGTGCGACGTTATTGTGTGCGAGAATTTTTGTGCCGAGATCCATCTTTCTTCTTCACGTTAGAATTTGGTGCTTGAATTTAATTAGTGATAAATTGTGCTACAGTCTTCGACCCTGTTTATTCCCGATTTGTGGCAGTATCATTTGTTGCATCTAATTTTGGCTTATCATTAATTTCGAAGCCGTTACCTCACCTACGGAATTGCGAGATTCCGTTACGAGAAGGATTGTTTTCACGACCGAAAATGTGTTCTGTGAAGTGAAGCGTTTTGCCTTGTTACACGTTATCTTCAGCGTGTTAGTGTGTTGTATAATTGTCACCCTATTACAGTTACACGCCTTTTAACCAATGCTATTTGTTTGATCCCCACGTGAAGTGTTCTGCGTTTACGTTTATGGCAGTGCAACGTATATTATTTTGATTAAAGTGTGTGTGCGTGTGTTCCCGAGCGTCGTCAAGAGGCTACAAGTTTGTTCCTCGACCCTCTGCCTTCGTAAAAGGAGAGACCTGCGTCTTGGGTTCCGCTCTTCACCCGTCAGCGCCAGACGTTCTTCGCATCGTAGGGTATCATCCATATCATCTCTATCATCGCGCAGCAAGCTACAGTCAGCATCAGCACTTGTCATCACTTCCTGTCTACAGCATCGAGGACCAGCAGCTTCTTCTTTGCGTTGATCTTCACCCAGGAGGAATCGACGAGATCTCCAATCGACGTAAATCCATTTCAACAATAGTCACCTGGGGTATGCTATGCCGTCGAGTTAACCTCGCCTCGACGCATACGCTACTTCGATTTACCTCATCGACGATCGACTGGAACCCTTACTCGGATCATTTCTCATCAGTTACCTGTACTTTTAACTTAACCTTTCAATTCGTAATTGCGGCCGTCTTTAACCGCAATTTCAAAACAAAGACTTTGCAGCAGTTGGCATCGAAATCGCCGCCAATTACTGCGTTTTCTACCGTGCGTCATTGACCTAATTTATGGACTCAGTACGACTTCCATTATTAGAGACTTCCACTGCATAAGGATCATTGTTATCAAGATACAACTGATCACAAATTATTTTATGTTCCGTATCAATAAACTTTATGGGACCACGTTAGTTAATGATTCAATAAAAACTTTATTTCTTTAGCATTATCTTTTATACGTTCTCTCTTCCTTGTCATTGTTACTTATGGCGAATTCGGCTGGCTGCTCCCAGAGTGCAAAGGGATTGCTCGAGTCATGTGATCAATCTGACCGAGAGCATCAACAAATCTTGGAGCAGACGAACATTGTTTTAGCAGTGCTCCAAACTCGTCTAGAGGCAACGCCCTCTGCTAGCAATATTATTTTTATCCAAGGTAGCAATGCAAATTAATTATTAAATTAAGTAGTTTAAGTAAAAGGAATATATTATAATAAATAGTAATGTGGATATTTTTCCTTTATAAATCCATAGAAAAAATAAAATAAAATTAATTTAAATAAAATAAAAAATATATAAAGGCCAATATTATACGAGATGGTTGAAGAAATTCAGGAGAAATACTTCAATATATATGTAATTTAAGTTATATTTATTTTGTTTTCTATTAATTTATAAAGGAAAAATATCCACATAACTATTTATTATAATTATTAAATTACCGTTAATTACTGTCAATTTTTATTCACAGAATGTAAATTTTTAACGAATGCTGTGTAATAAATCATTGATGAAAGGGAATGTTGAAAAAAACGATAGCGAAAGTATATTTGTATTTTTATTCATGCATTTATTATGTGGAATATTCATAATAAGTGCTTAGAGTACGAGCTCTCATTATAACACAAAGATAGACCACTTATATCTTCATCCGTATATGTATCGGCAATATTAACAAAATTCTCAATTTTTGAAATTTTTTTTTCGGCCGTTCCGAATGTTGTGCCATTAACAAAGCCAAAACTTCGTCTTCTTCATCGGAAGAACTGTCAGATGAAGAGCTATCCAGTAATTGTGAAAGAATTTCATCGATTTCAGTCACTGAGGTAGCCATCTTGATTTTGCAAGCGACGAGCAGAGAGCAACACTGCTCCACCGATTTTGGAAGAGCGCGAAGGAGTGCTCCTCGGCGCAAGGAGCAATACCAGCCGAATGCTGTGGGAGCCGCTCTGTG
This sequence comes from Rhysida immarginata, assembly GCA_023313115.1. Taxonomy (NCBI): domain Eukaryota; kingdom Metazoa; phylum Arthropoda; class Chilopoda; order Scolopendromorpha; family Scolopendridae; genus Rhysida; species Rhysida immarginata. The sequence goes on from JAHWFO010036886.1 coordinate 2,868,698, forward strand.
AGAGCAACCAGCCGAACAATTATTAGAGCTCCAGAGCACGCCAGAGCAGTCAGCCGAATTCGCCATTACACTCTGCTAATCGTCCACATGACAATGGGTCAATTAGCTCCATCTTTTGAAAGATACAGGGTGAAACGGAAAGTCCTGCTCCTACTCAAGACTGATATACTGACATGAAGAAATATTGACTTCATATTGACTTCATATCAGCATAAGAAGTTGATACTGGTGTCCGATCCAAAATAAAAATCAGGAGAAAGCCCCTAATCGTTTTGTTTATTTTTGAGAGCAACTGAAATTCAACTCATTCTATAGACGATATCTTTCTCAATTTTCACGAAATTTGCTTGGGCTTTTTATAAGAGTAGCTCTATACATTGGCTAATAAATTATGCAAAAGACAATTTGGTAACGCATGCGCATTTAAAAATTGGTAACATTCATATTTCATCAAATATTTAATATTTTTATATTCTGATTGCAAGATGTAGTCTCTACTATAGTTTGAAAATGGCATTAAATTGGGTTGAAAATCCTGCGTGCTATAAACAAAATACATGCGAAAACATTTCGACTTTTTTAAAGAAACCTTAATATCTCCATGAATATATGTGCTATTCTCATCAAATGAACACAGATAAGTAAAAGAAGTCTCATAAGCATATGCTACGGCAACAATGCATTTCAAGCATTATTTTTTACAGGGTGATCCCAAACACTATTTTCTTTTTGTTCAATTCGTTGCTGGTCCCCTATTTGCCTTCGGGACAAAATCTTCGATGAAATATATGATGTGTGACATGCTCTTTACTCCCCTGAACTTTCAGGATAATTCGTCAAGTATTTTTCTAAATATTCGACAAAACGTCTAAAATCGAAAGTGTCCGATTACTTTTGGATAGATAGTGTATTTGAAAAATCTGCTATTGCAGACTAATAGGAAATGATGGATGGCCTACCTGATGAACCAATCAGACAGGTCCACAATTTACAAATTACGGAAATGTAAATTGCATCTTGCAAATCATAACAGATAGGGGCACAACATAACAAATCTCAAAGGAACAGTTGAGCATTTTAATAAAATAAAATTAATCAAAATCGGATGAACCTTTGACTATAAAATCAAAGAAAAAACAAAAAACCTTTTCAGAAACTTAGCTTTGCCACTATAAGGACTTCTGGAGATATGGCTCAGTCGTGCTTCTGAAAACAGGACATGGGTTCAAATCCCATAATCACAGGATTTTTTCCCTTCTTACCTCTATACCCGAATTATTAAATCACGCCACAAACCTTTCCACTTTCATTTTTAGATATTTCTTCCATATCGATAACATCTTTCTGTTCAATGAAGGGATAACAAGATTAAATAGAGTATAAAAAAACCGATTTTGATGAAACTTACTTTTCCCTAAGTTGCAAGATACTTAATCCAATAAAAAAAGAATTATTGCAATTCGATTTCTAGTTTCTGAGAAATACGTGGACAAACATACATACATACAGACATACTGTAACGGTCATTGGGGAACTCTATTCCGGAGTCTAATATCTTCAGGGTCGGCACAGAGGTATTTTTGAAGAGAAAGTGACTGTTCAAAGGAGGACGAAAGAATGGCATTAGAAAAAGGAAAAATATAGGAATACTGCGCATTAGATTATTTACGTCAGCTTATCTTTTGATAGAGTAGCACCCGAGTCCTGGTTTTCGATCCTACCGGCTCCCAATCTCCGTTCTATCACCTAAACTAGAGAGAACACAAAGAATATATATATATATATATATATATATATATATATATATATATATATATACAAATAAGAATTCACACAGACTACCCTAAGTCTGACGCAAAATAACCAGGGCTTTATTTTCTGAAAAGGTTCCAAACCATACAAAATTCAGATACACTATGTATTGTCACACTCTTCTTAGTTCGCTTTATCGCCCCCGGGCATTCAGAGAAATAAAAAATTAAATAAAGTAGCCAATATTTTTATAACATTTGATCCAGAAAGTGATATAGTGCAACTAACTAATTCATTTATCTGAAACCAAGAGAAAGGAAAGCAAAGCTCTAAAGATCAGGATCGGCCTCGGTGGCTCAGTGGTTGCGTGATCGCCTGTGATGCCCGAGGACGCGTTTAAAAATGCATTTTTCCCTTTAAAAATAAATCTTCGATTAAGACCATGTCGGGTATTCGACCACGATTCCGACATCAAAGCCCGTTGCTTCGCGTTGGGTTTTCCTGATGCATCAAATCGCATAAACTATTGTTTCCATTATATATTAGTAATATCTCGCATCGTCTGATTTATTCGGGGCCAGGAGGCCTTTCCTTCTGTCTGGCCATCAAAGATACGGCAGGAACCGGACCTTTTCGCTCGACCCTGCTATCTGAACCAAAATCTTCTTATTATGCGGCTTTTGTTATTGTATTCTTTTTTGTATCCTCTGCCTGGTCGTTACAACACCTCCTAGAAAGAAAGCCTGTGCACTGAAAATTCATACATTGTTACATGAAGTCATAAGAAGTCATATTTTAGGGCTTATTATTGGTCGAAATACGATTAACAATGCCTTTTTATGATGATGTAACAATGTATGAATTTTTAGTGCACAGGCTTTCTTTCTAGGTGGTGTTGGTCGTTATGAGCAACCCTCGTATCGCGACGTTTACTGTTGCTATCATTATTACTTCTTACCATTGTTTTCCTCTTCAATTCTCAAGATTTTTAATTCTTGGAGGGGGCAATTTACAAAAGGACCTCATCGGGTAAGTTTTTTTTTCCTAAATTATCACAACAAACGGAATTTTCTCAAAAAGGAGTAGGACCGAAGGTGGGAGAGGGGACCCATAACGTTCGATCCAACCCCTTTGTAAAATACGATTAGTCCATATGTAAATGAACTAGTCGCATTCTGGGAAAGCAGTAGGTAAAGATTTGTTTTAAAAAGTTCACATGATGTGTTAATTGTTAAAAATAAAATAATCTAGGCCTACCAACGCACACTGCGTCCCGGTGTCATTTGATTGTTCAATGCAGTATTGTAAGTAAACGGAGCTGCGGGGACCCCATGTTCATATGACAAAAAATACTTCTAAGGACCTCTTCTATCATCTCCCAAAAAATCTGTACTCAATTCAAAAACACCCTGTATATATGAAATAGACTTGGTTTTTTATTTGTTTCCTTGCATGTGTGAACTATCAGCCCGTGGTGTTTGCGTCAACAATCGGCTGGGTAAACAATAGTTGATTAAATTAATACATGCCACAGCCAACACCTCCTAGAAAGAAAGCGAAACAACTGAAACGTCATATATTGTTACATCATCATATTTCGACCATTGTTAACCGTATTTCTACCAATGATAAGCCTTAAATTTGGTCGACTTATGATGTTGTAACCTCCGATTCTGGGCAGCGTATAGTACGGTAGAATTAGTGCTTTTCCAATCTAAAACTAGGCGCTAATTCAAAAAAAAAAAACAAAACAATTAGTATATTGGATAAGTAACTCGCAAAACATGCTTAATTGTTTAACTACAAGGTAATTGAATACTCTTTACTTCAGTCCTTCGAAAAAACAAAACTGTGCTTTATTCTTCTGAATACAGACCCAAGTCATACGAGGGTCTATATCAACTATTTTCTCGTACATATTTCCTATATCAACTATTTTCTATTTGTTTTCGACAAGGTCATTTTTTTTTAACTTTTCTCCTTACAACCATTATTATCGGCATACGACTCCATAACACTATGTAACAATTGGCGCTATCTTAAAGCTCTAAATCCTTAATACACTAAATACTACCTTGTCTTCTGTTGATCAAGTTCATTATACACAATCTTTGGGGAGGTCTAAGACGGCCTTTTCGCACAGTTTCGTTTGAAAACAAAAAAAATTATATTAGAATTTGCCTTAATATATAATATTCAAAAGCAAAAATTGTTAACATATCTGTAAATCACCAGCAAAGTTCATCGAACAGTTCACTCAAAATTAGGCAGGCATGCAACTTTCATTTAGAATTACAAATCATCTCAATGACACTAAAAGGTTACGTTATCCTTATTACACTCTAGGTAAGGGTTTAAATCTAAATCTTAGATATTTATGGCCTTAATCGTGTCTCTTTAAAGTTTATTATCTTTAAAATAGATATCTTTGCGGATGATATTGCTATATGGAATACCGATCAATCCATCCCTAAAATCAAGAGCAACCTGCAAGCCTCCTGCGATTCACTGACTGGATGGGCCAAGGCAAACTTAATGACCTTCTCTCCGGATAAGACTGTAGTTGTGTTCTTTGTGAAAAATGGCCCACTGCCACAACCCCTCATTTATATGAACACCACAAGACTCCCCGCTAGAAGAGCCCATAAATTCTTAGGCGTTATTCTGGATGGTAAACTGAAGTGGCAACAGCATATATCTCGTATGAAAGAACAGCTAAGGAAAAATCTGGCCAGAATAAAGCGCATTACTAGAGCAAACTGGGGGCCCCCATGGTCAGAAATGACCACTCTCCTTACATCCCTAATACAAACATCTAACCAATCCGACCTTTTCCTCCTGCTGGCCCCTAAAACATGCAGTGAACAACTAGCTAGACTGGCGAGGAAAATCATAAGAACTTGTTTACATGCTACGCAATCCTCTCCCAATCAATTAATATACATTCAATTATTATTCTTTAACGATTATTACGCCAGTGGGAAAGATAGTCCCAGCCTGCGAACTGGGTACTGCTCCAGCCAGCCCTAAGGGCATGTAGATAGCGTAATGCTTCCATGTCCGCAGTGGCGCAATTGGCTGGCGCATCTGCACGGTGAGCAGAAGGTTTCTGGTTCGATCCCAGGCTGTGGAATTTTCTTTCCTATTTTTCATCAATAATTTAAAAACATCTGAGGTATGGCGTGTATAAAATCCTCATAGAACATCCAATTATTATTCTTTAACAATTAATATACGCTGATTCTGACCTAACTCCTACTCCTTTGAGATGGGAGGCTAAAGTAATCTCAACAGCTTATTCTTACCTACAAGCGTCTGAGTCCTTCAGCGAAGATCTCTACTTCGCGGAAAATTGTTGCATGCATTTCAGATCAAGTAGAATCAAATGCCTCCTTCTAGACATTCTCAATAAATTCGAATGTGCGGACTTCCTTCTGGCTGGCAGGGGTATCACTGTCTCTCCACGTAACCCAGGCATTAGCCCGGAAATTATTATGCTCCCGCCGGAACTCAGTGCAAGGGACCCACCAGAATTTGTTAGGCCCATTATATCGGAAATCCTGTATAATCATTTTCACGACCACAGGAAGATATTCACGGATGCCTCCCTAGCCCCAGGAAATAATTGTGGAGGAATAGGCATCTATGAGAATAACAGATGCATTATCTCAAGTAAAATCACACCTGCAGCCAGTGCAACTATGCTACAACTAGCCGCCATTCACAAAGCTATAACACAAATAGCCCCACAACCACCTACTAAATACCTAATCATTTCAGATTCCAAAAGCGCAATCACGGCAATTAGAAAATCCATGGACTCGGGCAGATGGTTTCACCGTGATGTGTTGGGACGTATAGTAACCCTTATTGAATCACTTTCTTCAGCTAATTATTCCATCAACCTCTTATGGATCCCGGGCCACAAAGGTATAAAGGGCAATGAAGTAGCAGACCACCTTGCCAATTGGGCTAGAACTTCCAAAAGAACCGCCAGGAAATCTCACCTCGACCCCAAAAGCTTGAAAGCTTACATCAACAGCAGACTCATGGTACTCTGGAACGCTGACTGGTGCGCCGATCCCAGAGGCGGCCACTACAAGAACCTTAGACCTACGCTCTTGGCAAATAAAAAAGTCACACCGAAATGGCTTACCTTCGATCAAAGATCTTTGCTTTTTAGACTAAGAAGCGGCCACGCACCAATTAAGTTTCTTACATAAGATAAAAATCTTCCCATCGGATAAATGCATATGCGGGGCGCCGGAAACTGTCGGCCACATCCTGCTTGAGTGCCCCAATTGCCACCAACAGAGGGAGCACATGTCCCAGCAAATTACCGTCGCCCCTTTACCGTCGCCAACATCCTCTTAATAACTCGGGAGGAAAGCGCATAAAGCGGAGAAATATATTTTCCCTCGTCCAATTTCTTCAAGATACGTACCTCCTCGATAGAATCCTCGGGTCCCCTCAAGATCACGGATCTCTCCAGTGACTCGAACTGATATATCACTTCTGTAATTGAACTCTACTAAGAAATCAGCTAGTCCCCTCATTGGAGGGAGATAAAAGCTGCACTGAACTGAACTTTATTATCTATCTCTATAGGTTCTCGTCTTAGCATTCCTTAGGCTAGCGCACAGTCCCAATTTAGCCCGCGGCTCGATCTTTTGAAGGAAGGTAAGTCGACGGAGGATTACAGGTAAGTCAGAGGGGGGGGGGGGGGGGAACATTAACTTTGGTATCTGGTTAATAATGTTAGTAATGGTTAGGACCGCCGATCAACTACCTACTTCCTAGTTTCATTTTTTCAGAGAATCGTCGATTGGATTTTTGGTTGAGTTTCGTCGAAAGGGACTTTCATCAAGGTTTTCGTCAACGTCTCCGAGTTGCTGCGTTGTACCTGGCGTCTTTATTAGATTCCTGCCCTTCCAAATTTTCCTGCGCTGACATTGTGGGCTGGACATCTGTAAACCTATTCAAAATCAAAAAGACACACGGCAGCATGTTTTTCATCATAAAGTCTATGGCCCAAAATGACTACTACCTTACCGGATTCCCAATTAATGTTCATTGTTTTTGGTAAATCATCCTCTTGTCGGGGCTTTGATTGCGATCCTCCATTAGGTCGCCTTCTCATTTGCTCATAGTCCACGAGCCTAATTCCAGAGTTAGGGTTGTCCTATAAACTCATTTTTTTTGTTATTTTACCAACGGAATGGCGATACAATTTAAATTTCCACAAGGTCAAATGCTCTCAGCGTTGGATGGGTTCGCGAAATCCTGTTGATCTCTTTATTATTTTGGATCTCTTAAGGAACCAGTCTTTCTTCGTGTTCGGCGCCATTCCCCCATTCCAACTCCGCCAAAAATATCTCTATCCTCTTTCTTCTCAACGCCCAGAAAAAAAATTCTCTCATTCCCTCTAACAAAGCTAACAAGGTTCACACATCACGTGTCCATTGTCTTCAAGCAACAATCACTTGTTTATTTCAATGCATTTGGCGTCTCCAACAGTATCTTTACATATTTTTTATATTTTTGTGTAACTATTTCCTTTTAATCTTATTATATTTAATTTCTTATATTTATTTCAGCGGCTTGAAGAATATCAACTTCCAAATCGGGACACCGCAGATTCTCGGGGTTTTCTGACAATATAACGAAACTTCATTCCCTGTAGGTCATCGTCCTGACCCACAGAAAAGCTCATTTCAAAAAAAAAAACACACAACAAAAATTCCGCGCGCATTCGAAAATTTTGTGGGTGTTACAATGTAACAATGTATGACGTTTCATTTGTTTGGCTTTCTTTCCAGGAGGTGTTGCCACAGCCAACACGTAGCCAACGAAAAAGACAGCCCGGGGCACTAATAAGTCACATGACCAAAGTAGATCGAGATCGAGCAACAATCCAATCTTCACTGTTTCCAACAGACAAAAAAAACTGGCCAACTGACAAAGATTGGATTGTTGCTCGATCTACTTTGGTCATGTGACTTTTTAGTGCCCCGGCCGAGGCCAACGAGAGACAGGCCAGGGCACTCAAAAGTCACATGATCATTGGGGTCCGGGCAACAATCCACCCTTCATTGTTTCCAACAAGCGAAAAACTACCGATTGTTAAAATCCAAGATGGAGACAATGAAAAATGAATTGTTGGCCGGACCCCGATGATCATGTGACTTTTGAGTGCCCTGGCAACACAACCTAAAGAGAAAGCCTGAGCGCGGAAACGTCATACATTGTTAAAACGTCATAAGTAGTCATCTTTAATCGCATTTCTACCAATAATAAGCCCGAAATTATGACTAGGTATGATGATGTAACAATGTATGAAATTTTCGCGCTCAGGCTTTGAGTAGAGGTGGTGTTGGCCCTGGCCTGTCTCTCGTTGGCCTCGGCCCCGACCCAATGACGTATATTAAAGATAGGCTCCGAATCCTATTGTTAGTAGCGGCAAAAAGTAAAGCATGAAAAAAAGGTAAATTGGCAATACTGCACTCAAATGATTATAACGATCAAAGTCTTCGATTGTTACGTCGTTGTGTTGACTCTGAGCCATGACGCTAGTACTCTGATCACGTGATCACATTGACTCGGAGCATGACTCCGAACGAATAAGTAAACGCACCCTAGGAGGTGTTGATTAGTCCAAGCAACAATGTGATATTCATTATTTCCATGTTGGAATTTAGCAATCAGTAGCTACCACGGTCTATAGATATTCATGGTCATCGAGCTTCGGCCATTTTCCATTGTTTCGAGAAGCTAAGGAAAACAGATCACGCCAGGTGCCGCATAGATCGCAGTATTCCCGACCGCAACCTGCGATAGAGATTTTCATTGAAACTGAATACGAAAGTAAAGTTTCTGTCTGCCGATAGGGTGGCGTTGCAGGCGCAGTTGGGCAGATTGTACATGCAGCGCCACTTTTCAATAGCGTTCCCGCCTTACCGTTTTAACAATGGAGCTCGATGACCATGAATATCTATAGACCGTGGTAGCTACATTCAAAAACTCCGTGCTAGTCGTGTTAAGCGTGTCGTATTAAGCTATAGCACGATCCGTGCTGAGTTAATTTTTGAATGTGCTCGTGTTGTCTGTGCTGTCGAGCACGATTTACGGTAGGGTATTGTTGATCATATTTCTATCAATAATAAGCACGAAATTGTCCCTATCGTAGGTGATGTAACAATGTATGATTTTTCCGTGAGCAGGCTTTCTCTCTACGCGGTATTGTTTTGTCTGCCTGAAACAACAATGGAAATCAGCTAAATGAACAGGTCGTTAGCATCCAGTAACCCTAATTATCGTGGTTGCAATTTTCTCACCAGATGGAGATAGTGGAGCTGTTAGCGATAGGCACTTTACTTTCGACCTAATCTTCTCCGATTATCAAAAATAACTTTTCTGCTTTCCATAACCGATGTTCTTGAACAAATAGAGTTCCTTCTACACTAATTAATCATGGGATGATGGCGCAATTAATTCGTATAACTATAAAATATTCAGGGAAGCGGCGTTTTTCCGCCATTACAGCTTTTCATGAGAGAGATGAGGAATGCCACAATGAGCATGCGCGCCAATGTCGTGCTAGAGAACTAACACGAACACGGACGTAAAAAGCCCGTGCTACGTGCTAGGCGTTTTGCAATACGGGACACGGTTCGTGCAGGAAGTGACATCAGATTTTAGCAACACGACACGCTTAACACGACTAACACGGAATTTTTGAATGTAGCTAGTGTTTTTTTCGTTTGTTACAAACAGTGAAGGTTACATTGTTGCTTCGACTAAGCAGATGAGGTGACTTTCCGTGCCAGGGCCTGTCTTTTCCGAATAAATGATATTTTCGACATCATAAATACATTTGTTCTTACTAAGGTGAAGTGTTTAAGTGTAAACAAGCCATGGATTTCTAAGAATATACAATGTAAGATAAAGAAAAAAAAAGTTTTTAACAAAGTTTAAGAGAAACCAGATCCAGTGAATTCAGGAAAAGATACGTAAAATTAGCTTTGAAATTAAAAATACCATAAAATCTGACAAAGAGAAATTTTTGTCTAGTATTAACCTATCAAATTCTAAGCGGCTATGGAAGTCCATAAAAAATGTCAAAAAACATGTTAATACTATTCCTCCTTTATATTCGGATACTGGTCATTTTAAAAGCTTAGAAAAAGCAAACCTTTTAAATCTGTCATTTCAGCAAAATTTATCCAAAATAAATGACGTCAAGCTTCCATGTTTCAATTTTAGAACTGATAAAAGCTTTCCTGATTTTTGTTTTAGTGGCTCAGGTATATTGAATTTAATCCTGGAACAGGATACGAACAAAGCCTGTGGCCCTGATGGCATTACAAATAAGATGTTACGTTTAGTTGCTCCAGTTGCTGCTCATTATCTTGAAGACATTTTTACTTTGTCTTATACTACAGGTGACGTGCCTGTTGATTGGAAAAGGGCTATAGTTACACCGCTTTTTAAGTCTGACGATAAAAAAAAACTAAAATTATCGTCCTGTTTCCCTTACTTGCATCACTGCTAAATTGATGGAACATATGATGAAGCATATGATTATTTTCTTATCAGAAAATGGGTTACTAGCCAATAATCAATTTGGTTTTAGACGCGGTTCTTCTACTGAGTTACTTTTGATGGATTTGGTTCATTATGTTTCAAAATTTATAAAAAACGGGAAACAGGTTGATTTAATTACTGTAGATTTAGCTAAAGCTTTTGATAAAGTACCTATTTGTTTTTTACTTCTGAAGCTATCCAAATATGGTTTTGGTTATAAACCTGTAAGCTGGTTTAGAAATTTTCTTACTGAACGTGTGCAGAGCGTTTTCGTTAATGGTGTACTGTAGAGCCTTGTGGGTACTCTCTGGTGTCCCGCAGGGATCGGTTAGTGAGCCTCTTCTTTTTAATCTGTATTTAAATGACTTACTACAGGGGATGTCTAATAAAAACCTCTATTTTGCGGACGATGGGACATTAGTTAAGCAAATTAACAGTGCAGCTGATCAAATTGATCTTCAGCAGGATCTAAATTTTATTTCTCATTGGTGTAAAATTTGGGGCATGGCTGTTAATTTACTGGTTAAAGTCTTACTATATGAATATTTTAAGCGCCAAAGCCGATAATGTTTTTGCTTTTAATTACAACACGGATAGTTGTGACTTACAAGGGAACCCCTACATAACCTAACCACTTTAACAATGGAGTCCTTGTATGGATATGTATGCTGAAATTTTTTCGTTTTCGCGTTTTTTTTTTGAAAGAAGCACAATTTCGCACTCTCTTGTTTTCCAAACATCTATAGTAGCTTCAGATGAGTAACATATTTCAATTTGGTGGAAATCTGTGACATACATGTTCGAGGGATTCCCTTGTTAGTTAAATCTGACTCTATAAAGATCTTAGGGGTAATTGTTGATAAAAAATTAAGTTGGAATAAACATGTTGAAAATATTATCGGTAAAGAAAATAAAACACTTTACTTGTTTCGCTCAATATCAAAAGTCTAAGTATGAAAGTCAAATTAGTCCTGTACAAATCTTTAGTTAGATCCATTCTTGAGTATTGTGCTATTTGCTGGGACCCTTATTGTGAAAGTTCAATTGTTATGCTCGAAAAAATTCAAAACAGGACTGTTCGTAATATTTTCAACAATTTTGATAAGCATTCTTGTGTAACAAAATTAAAAAATAAATTGGTATGGCGGAATGGTATATTCGCACAGGCCTACCACGAGATAATGATACGGAATCAAAAAAATTACGGTGCTGTGTTGGGACACGGCTGCTAGCTAAATCGTAGAATACGTCTTGAGGCCACATGGCGAATAAGAAAGAACTTTGTGCAACACAATTTAAAAAATTTAATTTCTGATATAAAAGTTTCAAACAAAAAATATACTTGCAATTCATCATAAATTGTTAACCAAACCTTTAAGGCATTCCCAACTTACAAATCACTGGTCGATGATAAGAAGAGTATGTTAGAAATGGCAACACACAAGAACCAATATTTCGTGCAAACATCAAATTTATAGTACTGCCACCCAATGTAATAGGTGATTCGATGGATTTGAAATCTAAATTAAAATGTTTCTTCATAAAGCTAAGAGCGTATAAATTTAATGTAGCATCTACGTACATTGATAATGTTAATTTGTCTAGAAATCTTATGTGGATAATGCAGATGATTAAGTTAAGAATAAAATAAAACTCTTTTTCCACAACGAAACAGGAATTGAACAAAAAGAAAAAGACCGAAAATAATTGTGAAGACATCGTCCACGTATCTGAACCAACAATCGGGAAAATAAAAACCGGAATTCTTCTTTTTGACACCAATGCTTGCGATGTCAACACTTTTGTACAACATATTAACAGTTATTTTCCGTCCGTTCAATTCACTTTTGAATTGGAAAATAATCAAAGGTTGCCGTTTCTTGACATCCTGGTTATCAGAAACCATGATTCACTGTCATTTGAGGTATACCGAAAGCCTACGAACGGTTTGAATTATATACCTAGCGATTCCAGCCACCCTTGGAATCAAAAAATGTCCACCTTCATTTCGATGATTGACAGAGCTATTAATCTACCACTAGCTCAATCCTCATTCAAAAAAGAAATTTCTTTGATCCAGAATATTGCAGTTAAAAATGGCTACAGCACACGTACCATCACCGATTTGGTCAGGAAGAGGAAGTTAAAGAAGTTCATGGACGAAATCACTACCCTCAACCGGACTAAAAATAAAGGGAGAGTCATATCCTTACCTTACAATAAATCATTAATCAAAGGTCTCAATTCTGTTTTCAAATCTTTTAATATTTCGTTATCTTTTAGCAATCCAAACCAGACCAGGCATTTATTACCTAATCCAAAGGACCAGATTCCACCACTACAGAAATCAGGAATATACGAAGCCAGATGTTCCCAATGCCCCATGATTTACAGAGGACAGACTTTCCGTAATATTGAAATAAGATTCGAAGAACACATGAGACACACAAGATATGGTAGAGGGAACCAGTCATCCATAGCCAAACACTCTCTAGATACCGGGCATGAATTCTTATTAAACAATGTAAAACTTATTGAGTCAATAAACAAGAAACACCTTCTGGACGCCTTCGAAAGCTTAGCCATTCAAAAAACAGATAAAAAATTGTTACTCAACTTAGATAGGGGCCCTATTAGCGATTCACCATTGATCAAATGGGCGACGCACTTACCCAATCAATAATTTTCAGTTGGATCTTTTTGTCTTGATTGGCTTCAGTTCGTTATAAATACTCAGCATGTTCTATTCCAAGTCAGTTCTCTCAAGTTCTCTCGAGGGGCTCCTTGGCTGCTGAATGATGAAAGCAAAGCTTTCGAAAAGCGCTTACAGACTCAGGTTGTATTTTTTCATTTTATTTTCGGTCTTTTTCTTTTTGTTCAATTCCTGTTTCGTTGTGGAAAAAGAGTTTTATTTTATTCTTAACTTAATCATTGATAATGTTAACTGTCATAATTGCAATATCAGTATCCACCTCAATATTGTCACTGACTGGTCTAGTTGTTGGCGAATATTTCATTATCGCACAGAACAACAACATTTCCATATCAGATATCGACACTTTATCTGATATGGAAAGTGTATATACACTGAGTGTCCAGATTATTATGACTTCGTTGGGCTACCTTCTGCCTTCGATACTGCGGCGATTCGCATTTACTCCAAGAGATGTTGAAAGGTGATGCATGGAATCTGACTTTCGGGAAATGTTGTGCTTGGCAGATGAATAAGAGCTTATTGGCTGCTTCATATAGGCTGTCATAACAGTCTTTGCCTGATGAATAACACTGTCCTGTTGTGTGAAATTTGTTGTTTTGGAACCTGTCTGATGGCTCTTTCAACTTTCTCCCACAAATTCCCAATTGGATTGAGATTTGGTCATTATGGGGGCCACCTAAGCCAGGTTCGTCTTCGTTCGTGGCGATTGCAACAATCAAAAAAATTTTTTGCAGCTAACAACGCACAGGAATTGTTTGATCTTGAAACTATTCCTGCAAAATACGAGTAGCGTGGCATGCCGCATTGTCACGTTGGAAGAAGCCATCTCCATTGCGATACACCATCAACATGATTGCATGAACTTGATCAACAAAGATATTTAGGTATGTTCTGATATTCAGACGTTTTTCTACACAAATTAAAGGACCCATATTATGCCAGGAAAATATGCCCCAAACCATGACTGCCCCCACGAGCTTGAACGATTGTACTCATGCATGTGGGGTCCATGCTTTCATGCAGTTTCCGTCAAATTCTCATTCTGTTATCTGCATGATGCAACTGGAAACGTGGTTCATCAGACCACATGACTTTATTCCGATGCTCAACTGTCCAATCCTTGTGTTCCTGTGCGAATTGGAGACGTTTTATCCTGTTAACTGCAGACAGTAAAGGTGTTAGAACTGGCCTTCGGTTCCCATATTCCATACTATGCAGTGTATGGCGAACAGTGCGTTCAGAGATCAATTGAGAGGACCCCTGATAAAGTTTTGCTATAATTTGATGCACTGTTGCCCTTCTGTTGTCTTATACTAGTCATGCCACTCTTCTTTCTGCCCGAACATTGACTAGTCGTTGACGGCCACAGCTGGCACGTTCAGACCCAGTTTTCCGGCAGCCAGTCCAGTCTGTAACAATTTAACAGCAGCTGCTCTTGAACATTTAACGAATGCAGCCGTTTTGCTGATATTACGCCTGCTCTCCTATAACTTATAATACCATATTTTTGAATAGTTTTAAATTTGTTCTACACAGCGTGAAATCTTTCATACAGTACTGATGAAAGTGATGAAGTTTTTCAATACACACGCATAGACTCTGTCTCCATAGGACTGCTGACCCCAAAAGTTTACTTGTGCACTAAAAATTTTTGATTTTTTTGAAATTCTGACTTCGGATTCTTAAAGACAGTTAAAAAGTAGAATAGGGGTGTCTGTAAGACCCACTGTCTATCTCTGTCTTCATCGATAAAATTGGGTTCAAAACTTTATAAGTTCAACACTTCCAGGGCCTCTATCTCCTAAACGGTTGGATCAATTGAAAAAACACAAAGAATAAAACATTTCTCAAATATTGTGTACAATCTGAATATACCATTAAAAACAGGGGTTCCTATTTAAGATTTCAAAGTTACCCCCTCCCCCATCCCCCCTCACGAGGGGGAGGGGTAATTTTTTAACTAATGAATTTCTCCCGCGAAATAATTCACTTTTGCATAAACATAAACATCTCCTTCCCCCAACACTTATTTGCATCCATCAACACCCACCCTTATAACACCCGTCACAGTAACCCCTTCCCAATCCCTCTAATTAGACGAACCTATCAGCTCAAAAGTATATCCATTGCTGGCAACAGACTCTGGTCATCTTTACCTCCAACCTCCGTTTTTCTACAAATGCCTAAATCCCGATTAAAAAAAAACCCACCTCCACCTTACCCCTCCCTTGTAAAGCATCCTTTTATCATATTCTATAAGTTCATCATTTGTAAACTCACGGTTTTCTATACCCATCCAGGGACCTACCTCGTCGGCTCTACCATACTGGCCCTGGATGGCCATCTTGTAACATATCTCAAAATTAACCCCTTCAGTCACCTTGGAAACATATGTTTCCAACTTGTATCTTGGACGTTTACCTTGTCAAAAGTGCGGTATTTTTTTATGTTTTGTAAAATTTCGTACTAAATAAATGACATGAATAAAATCTGTTGATTCTCTAATAAATATGTATATTTCGGTAGCAAATATAGCCATACATGTAAAAAGATAATAAAAAATGTTAATAAATAAAAAACTGCTGGTTATGTTTAATGTAACAGTATCAATATAATAAATGTAAAAACAAAATTTTTACAATCGAATTTAAGGTCTGTGTCTGAAGGGGCTACATTAAATAAATAAATAAAGAAATAAATATACTATCGAATGCAATATCATTCATTTTTCTATTATTAATAGTTTTGACGTTGAATCAGCTGAGGCTATAAATGTAGTGTTATCAGCAAATAATATGCATTGTGTATTGCCAGCAATATTAGAAAGACCATTAATAAAGAGTGAGAACAATAGCGGTAATAGAATAGAACTTTGTGGTACTCCCTGGTTACTAATTAATTTTGGGGAAAGATTTGAATTGACATAAAGAGAATAATGTCTATTTAAAAGAAAGGCTTGGTTTGGTTTGTTTGGTATTAACGTACTCTTCAACAGCCATGGTCATTTCAGGACGGCTTTATAGGGGCCGCAAATATTGCCTCGCAATGGTTCTTTAACGTGCAGCCGGCAAACGACTACACGAGACCAACGGCTTTACTTCCCTTCCGAAGGAAGTGCGTGATCTCAGGATTTCTAAAAGAAAGGAAGCTATCCAATTCAATGGCAGCCCCCTAATACCATATCACAAGTTTAATTTATTTAATAATAAAGTATGGGGAACCATATCAAATGCTTTTTTAAAATCAAGAAATAAGGTTAAAACCATTTTCTTTTGAACATTTGTATATTAATATATTCCGATATTTCATAAAGAGCAATAGAGATGTTTTTCCTTGGACAAAAAACGTGTTATGTAGGGTAAATGAAATCATGGGAAAATATGAAGTGAGTTAAGCGAATAAAGTAAAGTTTTTCAAATATCTTTGAAAAGAAAGGCAGAATAGGAATGGGCCTATAACTGTTGAAATCATTGGAATCTCCTTTTTTAAAAAAATTGGAATTACTTTTGCGTATTTTAATAGTTTAGGGAATTGTCCTTCACAGAGAGACATATTAAAAAGAGTATAAAGGGGATAAGATACCGGGTGTTTCAAAAATAACCGGATAACCGGTATATTTGAAAAATCAATAAAAACTAAACGGGCAGCGATAGAAATACACCGTTTGTAATTTCGAAAGTTTGTCTGCCTGAAAATTTACTGTTGTCCCAAGCATATTGCTTTATTGATTTATTGATTTTTCAAATATACCGGTCATTTTTGAAATACCCGGTATATAGGGAGCAAATTGCCGAAGAAATAAATATCCGCAGTTTTAGATTTTGAAAATTTGTTTACTTCGTTTATATTTCATAAATTTATAACTAAATTTTTATTTTAACAGAAAATTTGAACAAGAGTTTCGGGTTGTATCCATTCCCAAGTTGTACATACTGAGTAGAGATGGCGAAGTCATTACTACGAATGGGAGGAATGAAATTGAGCAGAAAATGGAGGAAACCATTGAATTTTGGAAGGAGAAGAAAGCAGCTTTCCCTGATGACGAAGAGGAAAACATGGAATTTTGGATCGAGAAGAAAGCGATTTCCCTAATGACGAAGAAGATTTTAAATTAAGCAATAATGAGGAAGAATCTTAATTATTCTGAAAAACAATTATTTGATTATTTTTTACTGTCTATCATTTTGCTTAATAACATTGTTGCTTATTACAGTTTTTCTGTGGATACCGCTAACTATTAGCTTTCGTACTTGCTTTTATGGATAGATACCACTAAATTATTATTAATTGATTCGAATATTTTGTATTATTCAGTGCCGCCAAAAGTGCGCCAAATGCTTAAGAGATATCGTACAAATATTAAGCAAGGTTTGTAATATAAACGCAGTTATTGGTAAACATAAAAAATTATATAAATGAAAACAATCATAATCTCAAGGAAATATTTTTTACTTTCGTCCGGTATGCATGGAAAAGAGTGGAAAAAAGTATTGTAATGAGGCCAATATTTAGGCATTTACAAACAAGATTTTTTTAACATGATCCTATGAAAGTTCTTCTCTTAACACGAAGATCTCATTCAAATTAAAACTTTAAAGCGAATAAATATGTATACGCTTTTAAAAAATATTTTTTGATACTTCGAATCGTTTACAAGTTACTGAATTTTTGATCGCTCAAAAGACATTTCATTTAAATCAAAATCTGAATGTCATATTTCTAATACTTGAACAAACATACAAGATTAATTAATTACGGCAATTCATAAGCCCTAAGAAGAATTGCGTACTATACAGAGGTGCCACTTCCTCAACATGACCAATATTATAAATAACTTCGCCTTCACAGAGAGATAAAGTCATGAAAACTTTAATGTGCTTAATAATTTCGACAGAAAAATATTTTTCTCAAGTGAACGTGTTATATATTTTTAAGGACTTATCATATAGCGTTCGTGGTTTTCACTTAGCTTTCACTTTGCTTGAGACGAATACCTTTTTCTAGTCTTAATTGGCAGATTAATAACCGAGCTAAAGAATGGATTAGAATGGAATAGATAATAATTACCATGCTTGCTGTGATTCGTAATTGCCCACTATTTTCAAATAGCTGTGATTCGAATTTTCCTTTTAATCTCCAATGATTATTGTATGCGTATCATATAGAGAATCGCTTACCAAATATAAGAGTTTCCAACATCAAACGTTTAACAGAATGTAAATATATTGTAAATGTTAATTCAATGGTTGTAGATTACCTATTTCTTAAACCATAAAAGACGAAGCATAAATGAACTACAGACACAGTTCCGTAAACGTTATTTCTTCCTTTCAGAGAATAAGCTTAAAATAAAAAACATGTGGTTCCTAAAGATTATAGAATTCACTTAACTTTAAAATTATTTTTTGTATTGCAAATTTAGTTTATTATGCTATACATATACTATATATTTTCTTATAGCTATCGCAACCAAAGATGGTAGCGGAAATAGCGAGAGCCAATCAGATTCAAGCACAAGTTGATCGGTTAGAACAGGCAACCGTGTCTCTAACACTTCTTGTTGTAATTGTTCGGGAACTTTCTTTTCACGTAATCACAAACGTTCTAAACATTCTCTTATCCTTACTGTGAATTGTTTGGCCTTTGCGACCAACTATAGACAACACCTCCTAGAAATAAAGCCTGTGCACTGAAAATTCATACATTGTTAAATGATCATAAGAAGTCATAATTTAGAGCTTATTATTGGTAGAAATACAATTAACAATGCCTTTTTATGATGATGTAACAATGTATGAATTTTCAGTGCACAAGCTTTCTTTTTAAGAGGTGTTGCTATAGAGCGTGCTTCCGCCAATGCAGATACTGCAGTGAATACTTTCACTTTTCACGAGGTGAGACCACCATGAAATGATTGCTTATGTTGCCGCTCGACATGTGCAATCGTTAAGAACGACTTTGATTGGCCCCTTCTTTCATTGCGCGAGCTATACAAAGATAAAGATGTTGATCATTGATGTTTGTATTCACATGTTAGTATGTATATTTTTTCACTTAATAAAATTTATTTTTTATTGTTTTAATAAAGTATTATTGCGAAACTATCTAACTTGAATTTTTTTTCATTTAAAGAATGTTTATTAGGACCGATAGGTACTTATGTTTTCATAATGTCCGTCCGTCCGTCTGTCTGTTTGTGCTCTAGCTTTCGAACGCTTCCGAATTTTCGAATTCCGTTTTCGTCATTCGACAACTTAGGAAAATCGGAAGACTGAGTTCGTTGGTGGAAAAAAATCGGTGAACTACTTCCGGATCAAAACGTCAAAAATAATATAGGGGACCACGGTTTTCACTATACAATTCCATGTATCAATGGCCTGTGCATTGCCAAATGCTGTTCTCCCTGTGGCACTCCATAGCTAAGCAGAGAAAAGGCTTGTGAATTAAGTGAAGACACATTGATGGTCTTCCTTGATGGCCAATATCAGTCAGAACTGATTCAAGGATATGTGGTTTAGTGGTACCATAAAGGTCCACTGGAAATTTTCAATGCTAAAATATGGCATGTAATATATCGAACGACTTGGAATGATGTGCCATGAATGAATATAACGTAAAATTATTAATAGTCGAAATCGGTTCAAATGTACCTGCTTTTCGTGGATCCATTATGGTTCATTGGAACTTTCAATGCTAAGATATGACATGTAATATATCAAAGAACTTGGAATGATGTGCCATGAATGAACACAACGTAAAATTAATGGCAGTCGAAATTTGTTCCAAGGCAGCTGGTTTCATGGAACCATAATGGTTCATTAGAACTTACAATGCGAAAATATGGTATTATATCAAACGACATGGAATGATGTGTCATGAATGAATATAACGTAAAATTAATGGTAGTCGAAATTGCTTCACAGGTACTTGCTTTTCGTGGATCCATTATGGTTTATTGGAACTTTCAGCGTTAAAATATGGCATGTAATATATCAAACGACTTAGAATAATGTGCCATGAATGAATATAACGTAAAATTAATGATAGTCGAATTCGGATCACAGGAACCTGCTTCCCTGGATCCATTATGATTCATTGGAACTTTCAGTGCTAAAATATGGCATGTAATATGTCAAAGGACTTGGAATGATGTGCCATGACTGAATATAACGTAAAATTAATGATAGTCGAAATCGGTTCACAGGAACCTGCTTTTTCGTGGATCCATTATGGTTCATTGGAACTTTCAGTGCTAAAATATGTCATGTAATATATCAAAAGACTTGGAATGATGTGCCATGAATGAATATAACGTAAAATTATTGATAGTCGAAATCGGTTCAAAGGCACATGCTTTTCGTGGACCCATTATGGTTTATTGGAACGTTCAGCGTTAAAATATGGCATGTAATATATCAAACGACTTGGAATAATGTGCCATGAATGAATATAACGTAAAATTAATGATAGTCGAAATCTGTTCAAAGGTACCTGCTTTTCATGGATCCATTATGGTTCATTGTAGACAACTTCCCGACGTTGTTTTCCGCTCAGTGGAAATGGTAATACAGGGCATTAATGGGGGTTGTCTCAGCATCGATCAGAACGTCACCTTCGATATCTCCATCCAGGGGTGTCGTATGGGGCAACAAACCTTTATGACCCACTCGTTCCAGGATCGCCTACGACAGAATCCTATGGGGGTTGTCCTTCCAGTGTTCAACCGTGATGGCAGTGGGAGTCGCTGATGCTTAACACCCAGTAACCTCTGTAGCCTGCACGAGTGATAAGCCACAGATCAAGGTGCAGCAGTGCAAAGCCAGCGGGAATGGCCGCTATGGCAAGCTAAGCCAGAAACATGGACATAGCTCTGCTTCATGCAAAGACAGAGGCAACATACAAACTAACTGTTTTGTTTTGTTTGCCCAACGTCGAATCCTTCAAAGATAAGTCTGACTTCTCGCCGAATCGATGCAGTTGTGGAACGCCATCCTTTAGTCATGACCGTGTACTTTACAGCGTAGCGTCGGGATTCAAGCGAGTAAAAAACTTTTAAAATGGATAGTGGTTTTCTCCCAATTGGTAACTTTTGAGTGAAAACGCGGAATGTACTGTCGCGTTCGACAGACAAACTAAGACGGCCTAATAATCGTAGCGTCGGTGTTATGAAGTCTTATGTAAAGATTATTTGAGACCTGAGTGACAATTCTGTTGAATAATAAAGCCGTGTTATGGCAGCATCAAACGCCCGTGGATTTTGTAAATAAAGGGGTAAACAGGGGACTGCGAAATAATTTAAGGGAAATAAATTACATTAACAAAATTTCTATTGTTACACGGTAACAATAATCCAGTCAACTAATTTTTGGTGTAAACATTAACAATCACCTGAGCCTGTGTTTTTAAATAGTCTTAAGACGTGGATGGAGAAAAAATGAAATAATTATGAAAATCTTAAAACCAAAGTAATGATGTTTTGCGGAAGAAGATCATTTTTCAACCTGATGTTCAATACGACAAAGTTAAGGTTAACTTTGCAACACATTCGAAACTGTTAAGCGTGTTTCACAAATAAAATGCTAGCGGCGGCGGCCGCGGCGCCGCAAGCCTCGCGAATCCGCTTCCAAAAGCGGTAGATAGTTGGTGATAAGCGCAAACGCTTCTGGTTTCCACAGAGTGAAGAAATAACAGCAAGCGAAAAAATGCGGCACAGCTTGCATTTGCATCTGCTGCTGCAATCCGATTGGTCGGTGGTTATGACGTCATAGAAATCACACCATCTACTCATTGGTCGGTGGTTTCTTTCATCCATGTCTATTCCTTGCTTGTCTGCCATTAATCGCCCGCTTGCCGTGTTTATTCTATTCTCGACTGAAATGAAATCGGCCTATGTGCAGGTTCAAACTGCCCCTAACTCTAATTCTATGTCTGTGCATGGTACGTCTTATTGCCTTCCCAGAATTTATATGTATTATAAGTTCTTCTGAATAGCTGAGCCACTGCTGCCGCTGCCGCCCAGGTTCTAAAGCTCTACTGAGGACGCGTGGCACTCAACCGCTCGACTCGAATTATTTGTGAAACGGTTGCCCAGATTCGCTCGCCGCAAGGAATTTGTGAAAACCGCGTTAGGAGTCACGATCTAAAATGACTTAAACTGGGACCATCACGTGAATAATGTGGCCACAAGATTAACCAAAACAATTGTTATTCTTTGTGACTTCAGCCATAATTTACAATCAAACGTCTGAGAACAGTTTACTGTGTCTATTTTCAGAGATACGCAATGGAAAGATGTAAGAAATATATTTTTGTAAAAAGCAAGTTACAAAAAGGTCTTTTATTTTTCAGCTCCATGTTTTTTAAATAATCTTGCTAGTGATTTAAGAAGTGCCATTGGTCACAATTGTTTTCCCAAGAAACTTAGCTGAAATAAGTTCTTAAATGAAATGGAAACTTAGTTGAAATACGTTATTGGAAAAATGATATATATAAAAAATATACCTGGTGGTCGACTTAAATGAATAACATTGAAATATCTCGTAAAATAGCCATCGAGTCAATTACCGTTTACAATGAAATTTGTTCGTCTCGAAGGGGCCTATCCAATGGAAACCCCCATTTTTTATTGCAGATTTGAATTCTCCAGGAAAAAATATATTACCTTTTCCTAGGATTAATATCATTTTTTCACAGATGGCGCTGTAATCGACCCATAATCGTATTTTTTTCACCCTATATTATGTATGGTGTCATTATGACGAATGAGTGTATTGAAAAAGGAAGTAGGTAAGTAAAATAAAAAAATATATACGTGATATGTACTCATCCATATCTTCAAATATAAAATAACAACTTTGCAGGCGAGGTCACAAACAAAAGAAAAAAATACGCATGGAGGCGCCAGGTGTCGATCCTGGTACCTCTCGCATGCTAAGCGAGCGCTCTACCACTTGAGCTACGCCCCCTGCCTCTTACATTCTTTATTTGAGTTTCAGTGATGAATTTATGTATGTAATTTGTTTCTATACGGTGATAATTCTGAACCACTATGTTTAAGCAGTCTAACATAAGTGCCAAAATTGTAAATCGTTAAAATTAAGCTATATTTTTATTCATGTAAGTATTAGGACATTCATCAACATTTAATATGGGACTTAGACTGGTAATCACGTTTCCTACTTCATGCAATCACGAATCCATAATTTATAGAGGAAATAAGTGGTCGTAGCAGGTACCTAAACATTAATTTAAGGCAAAATAATATATCTTACTTTAAAAAAAAAAAACATTTTTTTATATCTCGACTTTACAATTTTGGCACTTAAAATTCTTTAAACATAGTAGTTCAGACTATCACCGGATAGAAACAAATAACACAGACTAATCCATCATTGAAACTCAAATAAAGAACTAGTAGGCAGGGGGCGTAGCTCAGCTGGTAGAGCGCTCGCTTAGCATGCGAGAGGTACCAGGATCGACACCTGGCGCCTCCAAGTGTAATTTTTTCTTTTGTTGTGTCCTCGCCTGTAAAGTTGTTTTTTTATATTTGAACATATGAATGAGTTCCTATCATGTGTATTTTTTTATTTTACTTACATAATTCCATTTTCAATACACTCATTCGTCAATCCATATAATAATTATGGCTGGGGAAAAAAAAGGATAACATTCGTTTTTCAGTTAATTTGGCACTAAATTGCAACCTCTCGACGATAACTACCGATCGAATTACAGTATTAATAATGAATCATAAGCATAAGCAATTCTTTTTTTTTACAATACCAAGTTGTAAACTATTTAACAATTTTCAATTTAAAACTTATAAAAGAATTTAAAAAAAAACATAAAATAATTATAAGGAATGAAATACCAGGTAAACAAATGTTCTATCTGCACGAAAATTGGACGGTTCACTGGGAGCACACAGCTCGTTAATCTTTCCAATTTAGGCGCGTATATGTCCATTATTTTCCGAGATGGGTGCTCGACGTGAGATTTGGCGAAATGTTTGCTTTTTAATTCCGGAAAACAAACTGATGTACACAAAAATTAGCGTATCGCTAGCCCCAAAGTAATCCCATTGGCATCTAGCACCTTCTGCCAACGTGTCTCCAGTTGATCAATCCCCTGGCTGTAAAACTTGCCGGTCTTGGACTCAAAGAAGTCCGTGAGTGTCTTTCGCAGGTCTGTAACATTGGTGTAGGGTTTTCCACGAAGATGGTTGTCCAGAAAATGGAAAAGGTGATAATCCGTTGGAGCAAGATCTGGTGAGTAAGGTGGATGACACAAAGTTTCCCAGCCAAGCCGCTCTATGGTTTCCCTAGCCATCCGCGCTGACGGGGGGTTTTGATTTCAAAAGTTTAGAAACATTTCACAGTTTACAAAATAAATGTTACCAAACTGTCACGGAAATCCAACGCCAATTCGATTTCCGATGACACTCGTACTGGATTTCCGCCTCGAGTTTTCTACAATACCAGAAGGAGGGAGGAGATCCAGGCGACGCGTCATCCGCATCAACACGCCTGCTCCAATAGGAGAGCAGAACATCATCGGCGTGGGAAATTTAAAAAGATGGAAGGAAAAATCAGGAAGACAAGTGTTGGACTCCGTTGAGAGCAGTTGGCAGAACGAAGACGGGCTGGAATTGAAACACGAGTTATGTTCCATTATAAAGGCGACGGGCGCCCATAACCGGAGCGGGGAATGCAACGAACCCCGGGCGGCCGATTCGAATGGAAACTCGGCAGAGAGCGAGGCGTGCCGTAAAGCATCCGAGGTGGAGGTTTCTTCACCACTACGCAGTTGGAATACCGACAGGAGTGACGAAACCAACCATTGCGAATTCGGAGCACAAGCAGCCGTGGAACAAGTGTTGACGGGGAGTCCGGCCGTTTCTGTGAGTACTGTGTTTTCTATAGGCGGAAACGCCAGCCTATTCGGGAACCTATTTGGAAGTTTATTCCAACGAGAGCTTCACTCTAACGTATTTGTTAGAGGCACGCGCCCAATTAGTTCCATCGTTAAATTGCGACCTGGTTTGGAAGAATGTGTTTAGTGCTATTTTGTATAGAATCCCGAATTATTACAGAGTAATTTATCCCTGTCTTCTTTGCGTCACAAGGGTTACTCTTTCTTTATAAATTAATGCAATTTGCTAATAAGAGTGTGTCTTATTACCTTTAGCCGAGAGCGTATGAGGAAGCAATTGACCTCGTTATTGTGAACTCTATCAATACTTGTATTACTTATTAAGACTTTACCGGACATTGACTGTTTTTAATTGTGGCTTTCCCGCTCTCAATTTGTGACGTACACCTTATGGAGTTGTTAAATGAAATTAGTGTAATTGTTATGTAATTCTGTGACGACCTAAATATTGCGTATCGCAGTACTATGAACTAGAACTGAGACTTTTGTTAAAATATTTACCGGAAAGAATTGTATGAATAATTGTATAACTGAAGACCTTATGTAGCTAAATCTGCATGTTATTAATGGAATGAATTTAGTTATTGCTTAAGTTGTATTCGTTTGAATTCAGAATTGCTAAGAGCATATCTTATAAGATAGCTGTAAATATAAGTTGCTATTGCTTGAAGTCATTCAAGAGTAAGACTAGATTGGACGTATTTGAATTTAAGATAAGTTATGTGATTTTTGATAGTGAAAGTAATAGACGTGATTATTGCTATTATGATATCAAGTCATTTAGGTGTTTGTTAATTGTCACTTACCTAGCCCCTTTTGTTTGGTTATACCTGGAGACCAATCAAGCAATTAGTCTACATGTTTATTTATAATTAATTGAATTCTATTGTAATTTCGATTAAGTGGCTAAATCGAAACTGTTCACTACTTATTGATTTTATGCATGGAATGCTTTATTGACTATTTGGTAATTATCTTAAGTTAGCTAAGTTTTAGCAAAGATAATTATTGCCATTTATTGGAGTTTATACTTATGGACTAAGTTTATTTTTATTTTCATACGTATTATCCTTAAAAAATTTATTTAATGTTATATGGCCGTCCGCTGTCACGTACTTTACTCTATCACTGCGCCATTCTGAATTTTACATTATTTACACGTCACACAAACACAAACAAACATGTCTTGTGCTCTGATTACAGCATTTATTCTTCGTAGCATTGATGTTACTAATTTCGTACATTCTTAAGGAGTAATGGTTTTCCACACGTTTAGAAGCTCTTTCTTAAGATCACCCTTATTTGCATTGTCCCACTTGTCGTAGTCTGTTTTTCATCAAACGCCAAATATTCTCAATGGGACTGAGATCAGGAGAATTTGGGAGCTATTTCATCACGTCGATATTTTTTCGTCTAAACCAGTCCTTAAGGATTCTGGCACAGTGAAAAGACGCGTTATCTTGTTGGAAGAGGAAGTCATCGTCCTCGAAAAGGTGTTCAATACGTGGTACCAGAAAATGCTCAAGCATCTCGGAGTAGATGTCTGCGTTTACTGTTGAATTTAGGATGCACAGTTCGCCAGTACCTGCAGCACACATGCACCCCCAAACCATTACTTTCTGGGGAAACTTCACGCGCTTCTGAATGCAATCTGGATGGAAAGCTTCACGTTGCTTTCTGTAAACTCGTACTCCTGTATCACCAAACTCACAACAAAACATAGCTTCATTAATCTACATTACTCGGTTCCAGTCCTGAATGGCCCAATCGCGGTGCTGTTTCGCCCATTCGACGCGAACTTTTCGCTGCTTCTTAGATAATTATGGCTTAATCTTTGGGATTCTTGCCTTATATCCAATCTCTCCTATTCTTCTCCTATTGTTGTGGTCTATGAAATCGTTTTTTTATTTAGGCACTACATTTCAATGCAAATCTGGCGGATAAACTGACTCTGTCTTTCTGAACTATACGTTTCAAAATTTCAACATCACGTTTGGAAGAGCACCTTGGACGTCCGCTTCTTTTCCAGGCTTCTGTTATAAAACCACCATCATCTTCAATTCGTTGCAAGCATTTGCAAACAGCCGATGTAAATCTTTTAACAGTCTTTGCTATTTATGATAACGTTCTCAAATTCGGGTCTTTTCCTGGATAGAAAGTTGAGCTTTCTTCCCCATTTTGTTGCATCAAAAACAACTCAGGTCACTCTGAACGAATATTAAAGTCAGTAGTTAAATTTTAATGCTCTCAGAATAAAGACAAACCCATTAAAAGAATGGGAATTTCTAAACTTTTGAAACCAAAAACCACCGTTTCTAAACTTTTGGAACGGCTATGCAAATTTCGAAAAATCAGCTCTTTCATTTTGCAAGCAATTGAAAAAAATAAAAGCCTATATTAACGCTGGTATATTGGTGCTTAGTTAAAAAAAAATTTACGAATTTCCCAGTGTTTTTTTCCATTGCATATCAACACAAACAACTTCTCACGGTCATGCTTCAGCAAAGTTTCTAAACTTTTGAAATGTAGTTGTACGTGTCCAAGCTTATCGTCCAATGCGCCATTTAAGTGAACTTTTTTTATACATGAAGTTTAATGTTAAATTTATTGAAGTTTGCTTTTCTAAAGGTTAAACCATTAAGAAATTACATGACCAAGTACCGGAAGGTTAAACTAAACCATTCGCGGAACCATATTTTTAACCGCCTTATGTTAACATTGTAAGTTTCTAATGGACCATAATAATAACATTAAACCACGTACCTTTGAACCAATGTCGACTATCATTAATTTTACGTTATATTCATTCATGACATCATTCCAAGTTGTTTGATATATTACATGTCATATGTTAGCATTGTAAGTTCCAATGAACCGTGGTGGTTCCACTAATCCAGGTGCCTTTGAACTAATTTCGACTATCATTAATTTTACGTTAAATTCATTCAGACACGTTATTTCAATTGTTTGATTTATTACATGCCATATTTTAGCATTGAAAGTTCCAATGAACCATAATGGTTCCACTAAACCAGGTGCCTTTGAATCAATTTCGTCTATGAATAATTTTACGTTATATTCATTCATGATACATGCCATATCTTATCTTTGAAATTTTTTGAGGGTGTCATAAGGGTACCATTAGAGCACGTGCCATTGTTTCGATTACAACCATTTTTAAAATGGTTCATTTCCTGAACCATATTTATCAATTGGCGAAAATAGTAATTTATATCCGCTTCTAATTCGTCATTACAATTTGTTTCATATATTATTTAACATATGTCTCAATTGAAAATTGCTAGATGGGGTCGTGAAGCTACCATTTGTGCACGTGCTATTAAATCGATTTAGATAATATTTGTGATTGTTTCGTGCCATGTACCATATTCATCGACGGATGAAAATAGAGATGAATAACCGCTTTTATCTCTTCATTACGATATTTTTGATATATTACTTAATATATCTTCCCATTGAAAATTGCTAGGTGGGAAAATAGAGGTACCATTTGTTCACGTGCCAATATACCGATTTAGATAATAGTTGTGATTGGTTCGTGCCAGGAATCATATTTATCGACTGACTAAAACAGATTTTGAAAATCTTTCATAACCTCGCAGGAGTTAGAGTTACGGACGACAGACAGACAGACACGTTTCCCCACAGTGAGAGCATATAGCAGCTTTCTGTACTTAATAAAATCTTGTAAACATTCCAAGGAGGAGCTTTAGCAGTGAAGCAGAAATAAATTTATTAAAAAGAAATTACCCCTCCCCCCCCCCCCACCCCGCGAGTAGGGTAAGACAAGTGGCAGATCCTGCGGTCATCTATTTTTACCCTTTTATCTGCACTTTTTACCTCTCCCCAAGGTTTTTAATCCAAAAAAATTGATTTTCTCGAACGTAATATGTAGAAAATGTAAAAGACCTCGTATCTTCTTTCCATTCTCATCATTTCCGAACGTACGATATACCACATGCCATATGTTGCCATTGTTCTAAGGACCAAGTGACTGCCGCCCCCCCAAATCCGACCTCCATGGAACAATTGGGCCTAAACTTCATAGTACTGTAGATGTTGCATAGAGGAATCTGGATACCGAATTTCACGCTTTTACTTACCTGAACAGCACACAGATTTTGTGCCCACCCCCGTAATTCCGACCCCAAAACCAAACTAAATAGTGCAGAAGGGCATGCTCATAGTAAGCGGATCCGCTTCCAAAAGCGGTAGATAGTTGGTGATAAGCGCAAACGCTTCTGGTTTCCACAGAGTAAAGAAAGAACAGCAAGTGAAAAAATAGGGAGCTTCGCTGTGAAACAACTGTTGAATAGCGATTAGACCGTTAAGTGCTATGATTTTATTACCAATTATAATTTCTGAAAAGACTTCAGCTCCAAGTATTAAATCAACTTCTGCAGGAACGGCAAAATCAGGATTGGCAAATGGTAAATGCAAATTGATCCAATAACTAGGATCTACAGAGTTCAATGGGGATTTGTGGGATATTTTCTTCAGTACAATGGCGGACACTGTCATCTGAAAATCTCCAACGTGAGAAGCAAAGTTGGGATGTTCTTTTGCTTGAGATACTTCAGAACATCCCAAACCCATAATGACGCCAGAGTATCTTTTTCTTGAAAGGTTCTAATAAAAAGTTTCTGTAATAAAGTTGCTTTGAGCGCCCTATCTAATAAACCTCGACACTTTACAATTCTGTTGAGCTGGTCTCGTATCAATACTGTTGCTGTGGAGAGTAACACTTGGCTTTTACTGTTCGAGATGCGAGTTTGAACTACATCATTTTGTGGATGTGTTCTTGCTGTAGTACTTGTTAGTTGAGTTTTCATTGCCAGGAAAATGTAAAGTAGCGTTATGATGCTTGCCACAGTTTTTACACTGACTTGAGGTGCATCTTTTGACTTGATGATTTGGGCTGAGACAGTTGAAGCACTCCATAGATGAGATTTCACAAGAGAATGTCTGCCATGGACAGTCATTGGTTTGCATTGGCCACACTTTTAAAGACGGTGTTTTTCTTTAAAATTTTTAAGCAGATTTTCGAAGTGACAAATTTTGCACTAGCATTTTTATTACCACTGGTTGAGAGCTTTGAGTTCTCATTATTGTTTTTAGTTTTATTTGGAAGAATTGTTTCCAAGAAATGGCATCGCAAATTCAAAAATGTTTGCAGTTGAGCAAAGGTGGGCATTTCTGTTGAAGTGAGTGACAGTTCTTATTGACATCTAGATTCGATGTCCAACTTTTCAGTGACAAGGTGGATCATTAATGAGCTCCATTCTTCTATTGGTTCGCCTAGAACATCCAATGCACATTAATGCTCCTGAACAGTGTCTACAAGTTGTCATAATCTGATAGGATTGTCAGTCAAGACAGTTGGAGCAGTAAACAAGGCACTAATATGAGATTGTAAAAAAGACACACTTTTTGTCAAAAGATTAAAACAAAAGATTTGATGTAAAAGAGTTATGGCCTTTTCATAATTTGCGTCTGTGGTCTTCAACACCTGGATCAAACGAGCGGGTTCCCCAGTCACCGACATTTTCAAAAATTGAAGCTTTTGCACAGGAGTTAATGAAAGGTTGTCATGAACTAACGAAGTGAGTAAGTCCCAAAATGCTGCCCAGTCAGTGTATTTTCCATCAAAAGTTGGACTGGTTAATTTTGGTAAACTTACAGGGCTTTGGTACTGTATGAGCGAGCACTGGAAAAACTAATGGAAGCCCTAGGAGGTTGTGTTGAGCAAGTAGATCTTTCAATCTAGCTTTTACAGTCACATAACGCACTTCGAAATCATCCCGTTCTGCCTGGTGTTGCTCTACATCAGGGCGTCCCACGTAATTTCTACTTAACGCTATATTTATTTCTTCAAAACGTATCATCAATTTATCCAAACGTTCGAGTCTCACTTCGACTTCCCCAAGAGTAGGTAATTTAACTTCACTGGTCGTTAGAAACGTTTCCAGATGAGTTAAAGAAGCTTTAGCAGTAGCATGTTGTCGTACTAAAGTTTCCATCATAAGCCATACGATTTGGAACGTAAGATTTGATTTCCCGTTGAAGACACAAAAGTTTCACACACAAACAAAAGAGAAATACTCACAGCACTGACATGAGCTGCTTTTATCACATCCGGTTCGATGGATCATAAAAAATGTTGTAGAATGTACACAAAAGTTCATTAAGCACAAAAAAGACAACAGTCGGACACAACCAACGTCATCACAACTTTATTCGGACAAAAAAACTGATTCGCAATGAAAGAACGAAACAATAATATCTTTGCATAACACGCGAGGCTAACAATGATTCAAAAACTTTTAATTAATAAGTCTTCAGAAGATTCAGGCGTTGAATTCCAAACACGTGTACCCCTCTTCGGTTTTTTTCGATTACAACGCCATCTGTGTAAAAAAATGATGTCAATCGTAGGAAAAATTTATATATTTTTTCCTGGAAATTCCAAATTTGCAATAAAAAATGAAGGTTCCCATTTAAGACTTCCCTAGGGGGTGGAATGGGGGCAAGTTTGGTATCATTGGATAGGCCCCTTCGAGACGAACAAATTTCATTCCAAACGGTATTCGCTCCGATGCCTAATTTTCGATACATTTTAATGTTCTTCACATAACTCGACCACCCGGTATATATTTTATATAATTCTTTTTTCCAATAACGTATTTCAACCAAGAACATAAAAATTAGTTTCTTGTGAAAACAATTGTGACCAATGGCACTTCTTAAATCCTTAGCAAGATTATTAAAATAACATGCAGCTGAAAAAGATCGAAAAGGAGTTTTAGCACCTGAAATATTATATAAATCGTTCTCCACCCTGTTATCCAGTAGAGACAGTTCGCTATTTCTTTGAAAAGTTTGGTCAGCAACCTTTTTCATACCTTCAGTAAAGAATATATTGAAAATGTTGTTATAAGTCATAGTGTCAAACCATTTAAATTGGTTATAAGTCATAGTGTCATTGTTTCTTAACACAAATTTGTGATTATTCTACCTTAAGCGAGTTAGCAGAACCTCCTTTCTCATTTGCAAGCTTCTAAATATCAAGAGCCAAGGCGATTAAAAAAGTACCAAAAGTAAATCCTTCCTTGCTCTTCTGATTAACTGTTGCACCTATTCCTTGCATGACATAATGTTTTCTTGAAAAGATCTTTTTTTTTTTCCTTAACGTCTGTACGAAGAACTTCATTAAACGACAGAGCCAACTTTCGGTTTCTTGGTTTGCACTTAGCAAGCCGTTACGAATGCCATTATTCGCAGTCTGAAATAATCGATCCGCAAAACAGAGAGAAACATACCAAAGCAACCTCCTGACTTCACATATTAATCTCCTGCTAGAATAAATTTAATACTATCACCTGCTATTCAATTTCAAAAGTCCTAAGTCCTTTTTAGGACTCCATGTACCGGGTGATCCAAAAGTGTGTTCAATCCTTCCATTGTTAACGACATTTTCAGTATTTGCTTTCCAGCAATTCAATGCTTTCATAAGAATCACGAGGCACGCGAAAAACAATGTAAAGGACAAGAATTCTTCACGCAAAATAATTATTAGTTTCATGCACGGTCTATAGATATTCATGGTCATCGAGCTTCGGCCATTTTCCATTGTTTCGAGATGCTAAGGAAAACAGATCGCGCCAGGTGCCGCCTAGATCACACCAGGGCCGACCGTGACCTGCGATAGAGGTTTTTCATTGAAACTGAAAATGAAAGTAAAGTTTCTGTCTGTCGATAGGGCGGCACTGCAGGCGTTTTTGGGTCGATTGTACATGCAGCGCCACTTTTCAATAGAGTTCCCGCCCTATTGGGAGCTAGAAACTTTAGCTTCATTTTAACAATGGAGCTCGATGACCATGAATATCTATAGACCGTGGTTTCATGAAACACACTTTTGGATTACCTGGTATATGGAAGTGAGATGGCGCATTCTCTCGTTGGCCTCGGAACCACAGTAGCTAATGGTTAGCCACAGAATGGTCAGGTAATTTTTCCGCGCAGGAGCCTATCTTTTTCGTCTTTTATGAAAGAACTCTGCTGGACTGAATCATTACATGCAATGAAAAATGCAGCTTGGTTGGGAAGCATTGTCCTATCCTCTGTACTCATCTGACATCTTTCACAGATTATGACCTATTTAGATTCTTGGGCAATCATATGCGCACACAACAATTTAGAAATCGCCATGCCCTCGAAATAGAGTTGAACGTCTGTTTCACCTCAAAAACCAAAGATTTCAACATTTCCATATGAGATTTACATATTACCCGCGCGTTGAAGACATTTTTATTAATGTAATGGCTTTATAAGTTATCTGACTACAACTGTATTACTGAAAATACGCAAGAACTTTTTAAATGCCCTGATGTTTGAATCATTTAAAGTTGTTATAAATAATTGTATATATACAGCTTTTAAGTTAAGTCTTTATGTCTCATCCATGCCAACTGTTAGACTAAATTTTAATTGTTTACTTTTGATTCTTTTATCATGTATTGTTGACTTTAAAAACATTGCTAATGCTTTTCATCTACAAGACCACTCTTGTCACTTTTGACGTCAGCATACTGTTGATATTCGTACTTTGAAGATACAAGTTAACATTACCGGAGTTATTGAAATATAATTTTAGTAAATTTTCATTTTGTAGTTTTAGAAGTGTTCTTAATCATCGGTAAGAACATATCATTAAAAAAACTTGGGAATGAAAAAGTTAAAAGAGAATTTTCTCATCCAAATTTTTACTAGCAAACTTGTGTTAATTCTCTTAGTGCACGGAACCAATATTACCATGGGAA
Organism: Rhysida immarginata; assembly: GCA_023313115.1. NCBI lineage: Eukaryota > Metazoa > Arthropoda > Chilopoda > Scolopendromorpha > Scolopendridae > Rhysida > Rhysida immarginata. The sequence goes on from JAHWFO010036886.1 coordinate 2,902,520, forward strand.
ACCAGTTTACGGTTATTCTCGCGTTGGTCAGCTACCTTAATAACCTTGAAAATTCGTTTTGGTATGGATGAGGTCAGCTACAAGTGAATCTCTGACTGATCATAATCCCAACAATCTGAGTTGCATGCCATGAAGATACACAGCACGGAGAAGAATTCCCCCATGATTTTCACCAAAAGTCACCCAAATGTGTGGATTTCCAGTTTCCTGCACACTTTTTGCGAAATCTCCATGATTTTCACCAAAATCACAATAGTTGCATCTCTAATTGTATCCATTTTAACAACAAATTGAAAAAACAATGACATTCTTAGTTTTTATACGTTATTAGATTATTTAGTTTATTTTAGAGTCATTTTTATAAATAATTAGATTAATTAATTTTATTTTCAATTCTACTGTCTAAAGTAATTTATTGAATGTTGTAAAAGATACTCATGTTTTGATGTATATATTCCCAGGGAATGCAAACAGTAAATTATAATTAAATTTACGATAATAACAAATTATTATTATTATTATTTATTTATTTATTTACATTTACTCCGTAATATTATTTTTATTTATTGATTATTTCTTTTTTTTTTATCTTGTAACTCTCTATTTGCTCGATACTGTAGTTCCGTGGTGGCTTGAATTAGCTGTGTGAACACAATAAATGAATTGAATTATTAATTTAAAATTTTTTTAAATTTTAAAATTAAATTTAATTATTTTTTATGCGTTCCAAATAAATATAATAAATTTATTATTAATAATTGGTGATTATTATGGAAACAAAAAAACCCAAATTAATGGTGTCGAAATTTAAAAAAAAAAATTGGAGATGTTCATTCTCTTTTAGTACTATTCTCTTTTAATGCTGCCTTTCTGCCAACTTGAAATTTCGTTTCTCGTATTCCAATCAACGCAAATTGCGTGCGTCATCGTGTGCTCTTTTCTGCTCTCGTAAAAGTGGCGCTCTCTCTCGGATTTTTGCGTAAGCTTAAGATTTCAGCTTACAGTGTGGGCTTCTAAATTTTAGCGACGAATAACTCGGAATTTGCATAAGAAATTACATTGAAAGTATCTGCTGCTGTGTCGTGAACATTTCGTTAAGTTTTATGTTTATCTTCCGCAAGTTTTAACGAATCCTGAATTAGTATGAGCTTTGGTATACTAAAGTAAACATATACCAAACTTTCTTCCATTACTACAGATATTAAATTTATACGTAACAGCGCGAGAGACGGTATCATAGTATAGAGTTCTTTTCTATGGAGTGTGGAGTGAGAAGTTGTTGTAAATAAAATATTCAATGATAAACTTGAAGATCGTAGAAATAAAATTTTGAAGGAATTTTAACATGCCTTAATTCTAAATAAGATTAATAATAATATTACAAAGATTCTAATATTACAAGAATTCTACAATTCTACAATATAATATTCTACAATATAATATTACAAGAATATATTATAATATATTATGCCTTTGTAAGATTCTAATAATATTACAAAGATGCAGATTAAACGAAAGCGTTTGTTTATAAGTCATACATATTATTCCATTTCCTCTTATTATTTTTTTTATTATATTTTTTTCATTATTATTTTCATTTCATGCTTTTATAAAAAATTCTTCTATAAGTTTTAAATTAAAAATTGTAAAAATAGTTTTTAAGTTTGTATAGCACGAAAAAAAAATTGCTTAAGCTTGTGATTTATAATAAACTAGCAGGGGCACCCGGCGTTGCGCGGGATAATTCCAGTTGTAGGTAAACAGAACAACTTCAAGAAGTTTAATAACTCATGTTGGTTTTCAGTAATTCTACAATTTCCTGCTATAGACCAATCTCCCGTTGTTCAACTGTTTCCGACGTCCAGATGACGTTTTGTCTTTTAGCTGCAGTGTTTCTCTGAACAATACTCGTTCTTTTTTAGTGGTATTACAATAGATATGAATTAATATGTATCCTTTAAGTGACTATTAAAGAGCAGAATAGAATAAAATACTTATTTCTTTACTAAAATAAAATAAAATAATTAAAAATAAAATAGAGGCTTGAAGAGTCGAATTGATATATGCTTTGTTATCGGTTATGTCGTCCGTCCGTAAATACCGAACCCACTGGCAGAGGAAAGGGAAGTTGCCGTCACGTCTGGAAGTTTCTACTCTGTTCAAGGGTTCCAAACACACAAACTTTCACCAATCGCCTGAACATTTGTTTCGGAGCTGATTGGTTTTCAGTAATTCTACAATTTCCCACTGTAGACGTATCTCCCTTTGGTCAGATGTTTCCGACGTGGATAACCTTTTGTTTTCTCTGACCAATACTCGTTCTTGTCTTCGTTAGCATTTGATAGATACGATAGCATTAAAGAGCACAATACCAGATGTCTTTGTTGATTTGAAGAGTCGAGATAAGTTCACAACGTGTGCTTTGTTTATCTATTTGCTATTAATAAAACTTTGATCTGTTTAATTCTGTATCTAATTGTAATACGACCTATATTTATATGACATTTGTTGCTTAACTGAACTCCCCAACAAAATACTGAAGATTTTTTTACACACCTTGTGAATCATCCTGTATACCTGAGATTGAGTTTTGGAGAATTTGTTTAAAATCATATAAGCTGTCTTCATAAAAGATATTATTAATACAGTAAAACCTCGTCACAATGTGCCTCGTTTTAACGTACTTTTCAAAAAATGTAAGCTTTGTTAACAGTTATGTCAAACTGTCGCCTGAACAGAAGACCAACCGGCCTCCTTATATACCCAACCCACTGGAAGAGGAAGGGGAAGCTGCAGTCGCGTCTAGAGGGTTATACCCTGTCTAAGGGTTTCAAACACACAAATCGTCTGAACATTTGTTAAGGTGCTGAAGGCAGAATTTTTGTTTCCGTATGCTCTGCAATCCCAACAATCTCAATGGGGTTATTCATTACTTGGTAATCTGTTGTTGGAATCGCACTCCGCTCTCGATGCTTTGAAGCAAAACTTGGGCATTCATCACTTAGCAGTCGCCGTTTTTTCTGTTGACACGCTTACCATTTGCTCAATTGCAGTAGTGTGCTGACGAAACCAATACGACACAGAGCGAAATGACGCTTCCTCTGTCGCTTTTCCACTCTTTCCCAATTGTCTGCTAACTCTTCGTTATTTTCAGTTACTGCTCATTATTAGAGATTTTCAAGAAAATGTTAAGTTCTAAGAACTATCAATTCTAAGAAAAACCCGAACAACAAGAATTCTGTGCAATTAAAAAAAATTGAACCTCACTTATAAACCACACACTTTGCCTTGCCTTGTTGGTCATGAGATGTATATTGACGGTCCGTCCATAGTATTGGTGAATTTCGTGTTGATATTATTGTTGATACCTATTGTTGCATAAACTTTGCCTTGCATTGTTGGTCATGAGATACCTCTTATTAGTATGCCTTGCTGTCATCATAAACATCGATTTATTATAGATAATTATTAGTTTTTAGAAATCTGAAGTAGACAGTGACCTTCCTCATGCTTTGAAGATCAAGTGTGCAAAATTTCATAAGATCGAACTAAAACTGTGGATTTGTATAAGAAAGAAACAAATCCACAAACACTCTTCTTTATAAACAGGGTGACGAAAAACAAATGGTAGATAATGATTCGCATAATAGATCATGGTATAGTGATGCATTTTGTCCCTATGGATATGGACGGCGTCATCATGACGAATGAGTAAATTGAGAAAGTAATTACATAGAATATGTAGATTAAAATAAAAATATATTTGATAGGAACTCATTTATATCTTTAAACATAAAGAAAAACTTTGCAGGCGAGGACACAACTAGAGAAAAAATACACTTGGAGGCGCCAGGTATCGATCCTGGTACCTCTCGCATGCTAAGCGAGCGCTCTACCATTTGAGCTACGCCCCCTGCCTCGTCAGTTTCTTATTTGAGTTTCAATGATGAATTTGTGTATGCATTTTATTTCTATACGATAATGAGTGGGTGGGGATAAGCTTTACGCCCGCACTAGTAAAGTTAAAACATAGATATTTCTTATTTATAAAACGGAAAAATCTCATCCAAAGCAATATTTCTCTTTCTTCTAAATGTAATTTTTACTGGAATAAAATTAATAGCACCTGTTACAATAAAAAAAAGTGAGAACATCTAACGCACAAAGGCAAATAAGAAAAGAAACGCTGGTTACGTATCTCTTTTCTCATTTGTCTTTGTGCATTAGATGTTCTCATTATTGTACCAAATTTTGCCAAAACTACAAAGTACTGGTTTTGCAACAATTTTTTCAGACCATATTTTTGAATATTTTCATCCATCAGCGATAGATTTATGACGGATGAGTGTATTGAAAAAAAAGTAGCTAAGTAAAATTAAACATTTTATATGGTAGGGACTCATTCATATCTTCATGTATAAGACCCGCCACAAATTAATTTTTTGCTAGCGTTAAAATGAATTTGCTGCGGGCCTTAGGTTCAATTTTGGTAGAATTCAAAATACACGTGAGACAACTGAAGAAAGCAAAATACACGTGAAGGCGCCGAATATCGCTCACGGCACCTCTCGCATGGTATGCGAGCGCTCTACCTAAAGCTCTATATACAGTGTGAATACAAAAGTCTGAACCCCCTTTTATTTTTTGAACCGAAGCAGATATGTCAATTTTGATGAATCCAATGAATAGAAAGTTGTGGGTGGCCTATCCCATGGTGCACTTTTCATCAACCCAAATATGCAAATTAGGACACATTCAAAATTTATCTCAACAACCTTAAGGGATAGAGAAAAAAACCCAATTGCAAACTTGTTCAGCATAAAAAAAATAAACAAAACAAAAATAATCATCCAAATCGGACCAACAAATCACCCACAATCACGTGGTGAACTGTTTGTAGCTTACAAACAGTCACACTGAACAAGGAAAACTGAATGTTGATATTTCCACCATGTAAAGCATGCAAATCAAAAAATTAACATAAATTACTATACTCACATTCACTTTCATGCGGAAAAGCAAATAAAAGGCGTGTTTCAGCACACAGAAGACAGATTAATTCCAGGATGGCAAGCTACACTGTTCCGGAAATGGTCAACATGATCTTCTGCTTCGGAGAGGCAAGGAGAAACCTACATGCTGCAGTTAGGTTGTATCGAGACAGATACCCTAATGAACGCCATCCATCTCGTCAAACAATGCGTCACATTATTCAAAGATTCGAGGCTACAGGGAATGTTAATGCAGAACGAGGACGACCAAGGGCACAAGGCGACGAGGATACAACACTAGTTCTGGCTGCAGTTGCTGCAAATCCCCACACAAGCAGCAGAGCAATTCCTGCAGATGTTGGGTGCCATCAGAGAACTGTTCTCAACATTCTACACACACATCATTTTCACCCATACCATATTCATTGTCACCAGGAGCTATTGCCATTGGATTATGTTGCTAGGGCCACCTTCTGCAACTGGTTACTTACCTGCCTGGATGATAACCCAAACTTCATTCATGAGGTGTTGTGGACAGATGAAGCCCAGTTCACCAAGGATGGAGTTATCAACAGGCACAACCATCATCATTGGGCAGACGAAAACCCACGATGTCTGCGAGAACACCTCATCAAGTGAACTGGAGAATCAATGTGCAGTGTGGATTGTACAATGACACTGTGGTTGGACCGTATTTTTAGGATGGAACACTTACTGCAGAACGCTACCGGGCTGAAATTCTCAACGTGGTAGTCACAGACTTCATTGACAATTTGCAATTGGCCTCGTATAAGCGCACATGGTTTCAGCATGATGGAGCTCCTCCACATTACGGGTTGGTCGTTCGCGAGCGTCAAAGTGAGATGTTTGGACAACAATGGATTGGCCTAGGAGGACCAGTTCGTTGGCCACCCCGCTCCCCTGATTTTACATCACTTGACGTTTTCTTGTGCGGATACCTGAAGGACAAGGTTTATGCTACGCAGCCCGCCTCACTGGAGGATCTGGTTCAACGAATCCAGGAAGCGTGCCGAGGAGTGACACCAGCCATGCTTGGCGATGTTTTGGCGTCAGTTAGGATCCGTGCCCAATTGTGTTATGGTGCCCACGGTCGTCACATCGAGCATTTTGTTGATTAACTCTGGGAAGGATGACAACACTTGGAGCTACTCACCAGATCAAGGTACACACCAGACAGAGAAGATCCTCTCGACAGACGTTTCAACAGAATGAACTTTGATGCAAAAAAGACGAACCTCTTGTCCACAAACGTTTTAATGAGCGAATACGTATTTTGATCTCTTTGAGATCATTATTCAACGCAAAATAGGGAAATTGACAATCGACAATCGAACAGTGTAGTGAAAAAGAAAGACGCGAGTGGTCCAGGAGCCAAGCTCACTTTGCACGCTCGCCCAAAAAGTAAACCAGAGGAAGTACACTGAACTGGGAGAGAAGCCTGATGAACCTCTTTAGTCCTCCAGAGAATGAGTCCCGAGAAGGGACGAGTCAGATTGTGGATTGACGAATAGAGTCCCCAAAAATCAGCAGGATCTAGAAGATCCAATAGTTGGGGAAGACGGCCTTGTTAACGTCATCAAAGCAGACATCCAGGACATGGCGAGGTCTTCGAAACCTGAGGGGACCCTTAACAACGAGTGGGTGGTCCAAGATACCAGAAACCAGGGTGTTTTCATGATTCTCCATCTTGGGTAGCATGTTCTTCATAAGAGTCTGGACAAAGGTGCCTATGTGGGTCATCCCCAGATCCTCATAGATAGAGTGGTTGGCAACTCTTCTGTCAAGTTGGGCAATGGACCGGAGAGCAACATTTTGGAAGGTCTGGAGATCCTTCCACCTAGATTTGCAAATAGAAGCCCAAGCAGGCATTCCATGAAGTAAGATAGTACGAATCACAACCTTGTATATCAAGAGTTTGTTATCCACACCAAGAGCGCTGTTTCGCCCCAGAAGTGCAATCAAACTGAACCTCGCTTTCTTTGCTTTGTTGAGCGCGTATTGGACTTGGTCATTCCAATTTAGTTTGGAGTCGATCATGACACCAAGATATTTGTAGCTTTTTACCCACTCAAGTTTCTTGCCAAATGAGAAGAGAGGCTTTGGAGGGTTTTTGCATTTGCGAGTGATAAACATGACCTTGCACTTTTTGACATTCAGCTTTAATCGCCACTTTGTGAACCAGCTCTCGCACTGATGTAAAGCTTTTTGTAGTCGAGTGATGACATGTGCTGGGTTTCGTGCCCAGGTCATGATGGACCTGTCGTCAGCAAATAAGTAAAGATTACACTTTGTAAACTTGGGAAAGTCATGGATAAAGAAGTTGAATAATGCTGGCCCCAAGACAGAGCCTTGGGGTACACCAGCATTAACATCGCAGGGTTCAGACAAGCAGTCCCCAACCTTAACACGAAAAGTCCTCTTTGACAGGAAGGAGGGAACCAGAGCAATTAGATCGTCAGGGAACCCGTAGGTAATCATTTTGTAAATGAGCCCATCATGCCAGACTTGATCAAAGGCCTTTTGGACATCGAGGAAAATGAGGCCACCAAACATAGAGGTTGAGAGGGCCGTTTAAATCAGCAACGAGCCTCCATAACTGAAGCTGACAAGAGTGGCCTGGACGGAAGCCAAATTGCTCACTACGAATGAGGTTGTTTGCCTCGCAGTAGTCGTTGAACCTCTTGAGTATAGTGCGCGTTGACCTTGGAAAGCATGGGCAACAAGCTAATGGGCCTATAACTTGTGGGAAGAGCAGGATCCAGTCCAGGTTTAGGAATGGTGATGATGACTGAGTCCTTCCAGGCACTAGGGAAATGGCCGCTAAGCCAGCAGTCATTCATGACCTTGGTGATGATGCAGATAACACTGGGAGGCAAATTCTTGAGAGCACTGTTGGTAATGGTGTCGATGCCGGCTGCCTTTTTGCTTTTGAGGCGCTTTATGATGTCCCATATCTCAGAGGTGCCAATGACATCAGGAGAGCCAAGAGCGTGCTGTGTGTGGTCATACCTATCACAGACGTCTTTAACTTCACGAGTAATATTGACCACATCATCCTCTTTGGGCGTAGAGAATTGGCTCTTCAGTGAATCGGCGATAATTTGTGCTTTATCCTGGTCATTGCTAACGAAATCGCCACCCTCTGTAAGCAAAGGAGGAAGAACAATAGTCCTTTTGCTTTTAAGGGCCCTGACCATACTCCAGAGAGAGTTATCCTGGAAGGACAGACTTTTAACTTTGTCGTTCCATCTTTGATTCCTTAAATCCTTAATCTGATAACTTACCTTGCGGGATAGCCTGTTGTACTTCGTCTTGAAGTGGAGAAATCTGGTACGCTGCCAAAGTCTTCTGAAGTGGTTTTTTTAGTGGATGAGTTGCCTGATGGAGGGAGGAAGTTCCAGGTGGTCTGGCCGCTTGCAATTCACCGGAGTAGCACTAGCATTTGTAGCCATCTTGATGGAGTGAGTGACCTTTTTGATATTTTCGTCAATGTCACTGCTGGTGACGGGATCCTGATAGGAAATGTTACTGTCGTTCATAAGTTCTCTAAAAAATTTCCAGTCCTGCTTATAACGAAGATTTATTTTCAGGTCGATATTTATCCCCTCAAAATTTAGTGCAACTGGTAGGTGATCAGATGATAAGGCATTTACTGTAAAAATATTGTAGGGTTTGAAAATCCCCTTGAGAACAGCAATGTCGAGCACGTCACTAGCGGGTGAGTGATCACAGTAGTATGTATCTTCAAGAGGGCCAATAACCGAAGTGTGGGTCTGATCTGCCATGTACCTATAAAGTACCAAACCACTTTGATTAGTGCATCTGGAGTTCCAGTGTGGGTGTTTCGCATTCAAATCACCCGCTATAACGACTGGAGTGGGCCCAGACAGTAGTTCATCTAAGTCGTGAGGGTCTAACTTGTGCCTGGATGGGTTGTATAGGGAAGTAAACTTCACCTCTCCAACATCAGCATCTTTGAGGACAATGGAAACTGCTTCCATATTGACAAGGTTAGGTGTAACAATCTTAGTGTGATTAATACCTTTTTTGACAACAATAGCTACCCCACCAGAAGCTGGATCTGAAGCTTTTTTAGGGGGCCTATCTTTCCGGTAAACATAGTACCCTGGTAGATTGAGAGCCTTACTCTGTTTGAGATGGGTTTCGCACAGGAAGGCAACATCGATGTTTCAGCTTGTGAGGAAATCGTAGAACTCATGACACTTGCGAGGGATGCCCCTCGCATTCCATATAGTGCAACGTAGCTTACCTTGATTTATAACTTTGTAGGGCTGTCTATCCATGATTATTTTCTTGCCTCAGTTTGAGTGGTCTGCGCCAACGCTTTGCCACTGTCCTTTAACATATTCATTAGGTTACCCAGATACCTTTGAATTTTAATCAATTCGTCGTGGTCAGCGACTTCCTTACCAATAGAAGCAGAAGCAACCGATGCGAAAGATCTTCCCTCAGTTACTTTGGAAGTTTTATTCCTTTTAACTTGTGGGTATTTGGGACATTTACTATAACTCGATGTGTGCTGGCCTTCACATCGAATACACTTAGGAGGGTCTTTACCTTTTATATTTGTGCAGTCCCGTGACTGGTGGTCGCCCGCGCACCTAAAGGTACTAAAGGAAAACAGTACTACGACAATCGACAATCGAACAGTGTAGTGTATCGGTATTCGTGTGGAACTTTAAGCATAGCTTCCATAATCTCACCCTTCATAATCATATTCCAAGGGAAATACACTGAAATAGAAAAGAAGCCTGATGTACCCACAAAGGTCATCCAAAGTATAAAAGAAAAATTGCCTCCTCTTGGTGGAGGAAAATTTGATTGACGATTGTCTAGACTAGAAGCAGACCACTAGTATTAGATAAAACACGACCTATGAAGTCCAGTAATCTGGAAATAAGACATTATCAATGTCTTCAAAATTAATATCAAGTATATGCCTTGGATCACGATATCTCTTTCTATGCATAGGATGCTTTAAAATGCCCGAGACTAGCTCGTTGCTATGATTTTCTATATTGGGCAGCAAGGATTCCATGAGCCCTTGAACGTATTTGCCAATATGAGTCATGTTGAAGTCATTATAAATGGAGGAATTGCGAACAATTCTCCGATCTTTTTGCGCAATAGTCCTAAGGGTAACGTTTTGGAACGTTTGCAGTTCTTTCCACCTAGTCTTACATATTGTGGCCCAGACGGGCATACCATACGTCAAAATAGTCCGAACAGTGACCTTATAGAGTAGGAGTTTATTATCAATGTTTAGAGCACTATTTCGGCCCAGCAGAGCAATCAAGCTAAACTTGGCTCTCCTAGCCTTATTGCATGGGGAGTCCAGGTAAGTTTAGAGTCAATAACAACACCAAGATATTTATAAGTTTCAACCCAGTCCAGTTTTTTGCCATATAGTGTTAGAGAATCTAATGATCTCTTTCTCTTCTTGGAAACAAACATCGCCTTGCATTTGTCTACATTCAATTTTAGCCTCCACTTGCTAAACCAGCTTTCACACTCCTTTAGAGCCTTCTGCAGCCGCGAGACTACTACGGCTGGTTGACGAGCACAGGTCAGTATAGCAGCGTCATCTGCGTAAAAAAAGAGCTTACATTTGGAAGGACTTGGAAAGTCTCGCATAAAATAATTGAATAATACTGGCCCCAGGACTGAGCCCTGTGGGACACCAGCTTTTACTTCACACATAGGAGATAGATTATCTCCAACTCTGGCCTGAAAGAACCGGTTGGAGAGAAACGAGTGTATCAGAGTAATTATGTCTTGAGGAAATCCATCCATAATCATTTTAAAAATAAGACCATCGTGCCAGACTTGGTCGAAGGCTTTGTGTACATCGAGGAAAACGACCCCACAATACATAGAGAGATTAAGGGGCTCATTGATATCCGCTGCGAGCCTCCATGTTTGGAGTTGGCAGGAATGGTTTGAGCGAAAGCCAAATTGTTCATCGCGGATGAGATCGTTGGCATCACAGTGCTCAATGAATCTCTCGAGAATTGTTTTTTCCAGGATTTTGGAAATTGACGGTAACACACTGATGGGCCTGTAGCTAACAGGATTTGCAGGATTTTGTCCTGGCTTAGGAATGCTTAAGACAACTGATTGCTTCCAAGCATCCGGGAAGTAAGTGTTCTTCCAGCAGTCGTTAATCACTTTTGCAATATCTTGAATTGTATTTTGAGGTAAATTTTTCAAAGCACTGTTCTTAATAGAGTCTTTACCTGGAGCTTTTCTCGTTTTTAAATTTTTAATGATGCTTAGGACTTCATTTACATCAATGCTATGTTTTGGCAATTCATTGCCGTGAATATTATAGAAGCCAGTTATGCAGGATTTTACTTTCTCAGACATATCAAGTCCTATTTGCCGACCATCAGTAGGCGTGACAAACTGTTCTGAAAGTGAACTTGCAATAAGCTGCGCTTTATCATCATCATTCGTGATGAATTTGCCATTTTGGGCTAACAGAGGTGGGATATTAATGGCTTTCTTGTTTTGCAAGGCTCGAACCATGCACCACATGGGTCGAGTTATCGTGGGTCGACAGACTCTTAACTTTATCATTCCATCTGTCATTACGAAGTGCTTTTACCACCTCGTGAACTCTTCTTGTGAGCCTATTATACTTGGTCTTAAGCCATGAATCACGAGTTCGGTACCACTGCCTTCTAACCTTATTCCTTTGCTCATTTAATTGTTTGATTTCTGGGGTGAGATCAAGGTGATCAGCTCGCTTCGACTCTAAGGGCGAAGCACTAGAGTCAATAGCTGCATTTATACGTTCAGTAAGCCTTTTCACATTGGTATCTATGTCGCTATTTAGTGGGTCGTCATCATTTTTGAGAATTTCTCTAAAAAATTTCCAGTCTTGTTTGAGCCTCAGTTCTTCTTTGAGGTCAATGTTTACGTTATCAAAATTTAGTGCAACTGGTTTGTGGTCTGAGGATAGATCATTGACAGTATAGATACTGAATGATTTGTAGAAGCCCTTCAGCAACACAATATCAAGTACATCGCTTGAAGGAGAATGATCACAATAATATGTATCATCCACAGGGCCTACTGCAATAATATCAGATTGCCTTTGCACGTAGCCATACAAAAGGACACCGTTTTGGTTATGGCAATTTGAATTCCAGTGCGAGTGTTTAGCGTTCAGATCTCCCGCCATAATAACGGGAATATTCCCGGAAAACAACTCGTCAAGCTCATTGGCATCGAATTTATGCTTGGGCGCATTATATAGAGCCACTAGTTTCACCTCTCCCAGTGTGGCATCAGTAATGATAGCAGAGGCAGCTTCCATTCCCATATAGTCTCGGGTTGGTTCCTCCCGATGATGAATGCCTTTCTTAATAATAATTGCTGACCCACCTGATGGGGACTTTACTGTAGTGGAAAGAATTCTGTCTTTACGATAGACACAGTAACCAGGTAGCCTGAAGTCGCGGTCTGGCCTTAAGTGTGTCTCACATAGAAATGCTATGTCTATATCCCATTGGGTTAGGAAGTTGTAAAACTCAATACGCCTCCGGGGGACCCCCCTGGCGTTCCATATTACGCAACGAAGTTTACCTCGATTTGTAATAGAATAGCATCGATCAGCCATACTGTCAGTGTTTATTCGTAAGTATTCCACTCATCAGTGGCATTTTCTTGCCTAGTTCGTTTAACAAATTGCATACACTGCCAATTTGTTTATACATTACTTGAAAATCATTCACGTTAATGCTCTTATCTTGTTTGGAGACCATTGAGGCATAGGAAATCTCCGGGGACACTTTAGCACTTTGCACTCTCCTGACTTGCGGATATTTAGGACATTTTGTGTAACTGGAGGTGTGTTGTCCATTACATCGAATACATTTTGGGGGATCTTGTCCTTTTACATTTGGGCAGTCTTTTGACTGATGATCTTTAGCGCATTTGTTACAACGGGGGGATTCCGTGCAACCCATAGATACATGGCCAAATCGCAAACAATTATAACATTGTAAAGGTTTCTTATTACCTCGAAACATTTCAACACTGACAGCTAAGGGCCCTATGCGGATCACACTTTTAAATGTCTTATTGTGTTCAGTGTTTGATAACAGAACCAGAATCATGGGCATATCTATTGATCCTTTGGCTTTTTTAAGCCTAATCACTTTCTCAGGAAAGTAGTTAGCCTTTTTCAGGTCTTCATTAAAATCGTTAAGGTCATAGGTCACGTCTACATTTCGTATAACGTATTTGAGGACTTTTTCCGATTTAAGTTGATGATGCTGAATCTTTAGCACGTTATCAGCCTTAATGCCAGACACCAATTTACTATGCGTTTCCTCATCATGACACCTTATTTTGATCGTCTCTGCTCTGCCTGTGTGTACAGTAATTTGATTAATCGCCACATGCTTTTGAATCTCGCCCAGGATTTGCTTGATTGGCTGACCGTGAGTACGTATTATGATTGGCGGAATATAGGAGCTGCTCTTGGTATTTGGCTTTTCAACATTTTTTCGCTGTTCGGACTTGCTTTCTCGAAAAGCAACAGCGATTGTATCATTTATATCAACAACATCCTTAATGTTGTCAATTTTCAACAGTACTAAAACAGTACTAAAGGACGCCTTTATATATAGTTGGCATAGGGAACAGTAAGACGGTATTGGCTGAAAAAGCAGAAGAGGAATTTGAAGACGTGTTGGGATAGGCCAGGAAGGAGGACAAATAGGAGGTAATAAGAGGGCGACGAAAAATAATGCAATAGGATAACACATACAAAATTAAAATTATAAAAAAGTTTAGGAATGATAGGAATGATATAAAATTCCCATGCGAAAAAAAAAAAATTATCCCTGAAAAAATCCCTGACCGTTCCCGGTTACACATTTTTTTTTCATTTTTATTTAATAACTATTACTTAAAGATTTAACAAAGACTCGTTTATCGAGGTTCCCAGTAGGAAAATGGTTAACATTTTTGACTATCATCTGTGTAGCTAGGTTCGATTCCCCTTTAGGTGACTTTTTTTTTTTCAAAAATTATTTTATATGTTTCATCAATGTTAAATAATACTGAGAATAAATAAACAGTAAATGCAAGATGTAAAAGTAAAATTGAGAATATACCAAAAAATAGTAAATAAATAAAATAAACATATGTAAGCTTACGTAAAAAACAATTTACAATTAAAAAACTTATTAATGATTTTTTGCTTTACTCTGCGTAATTGGTTGCATTTAAATGATCTTATTCTAATATGTTTCTTCATTTCGTCCAACTTACTTTGTTAGTTTTCACACGGATTTTGATTTTGTTTGCATTTTTATATCTTTTAACAATTCTTTATCTTGTTCAAGTTTGTTTTTTTTTTATTTTGTGCTCTCTGTAAATATGTTTGTTCTATAATGTTTTCTTACTTATATTTCATATTTCATATTTGTATGTGCTACCGTCCAATGGTGCAAAGTAACTTGAGATAACTAGTGTTCTCCGATTCATTAGTTTTCATAATGTGTATTAATTCCTATTTTTTGCTAGTTTCAAGTTTTTCTTTTATTCGTCCAAGAAAATAAATTTTTTCAAGTTTCTCCCTATTTGGAGAGAGTTTTTTCAAGTTTTTCCTAATTTACCCAACCTCTCAATGGAGAGTGCCAATGCTTTTTCTTACGTAATTGAGATTCTAATTATTTTACTTTATGCAACACTACTGACATGAAATGTCACATGAGTGTATATCTCCTAAACGGTTGGATCATCAAATTTAGTCTTGGGATGAAATGTAGACCAATCTTGATGAAATTTTTCATGGTAATTCCAATGGACCCTGGGAAGATTTTAGGTAGGTCATGGTGGAGATATCGCGCTTTATGGATAGCACACTCTACAATTCGTTACCCCCCTACCTAAAAGAGGTTAATATGGTTAATTATGTAGTGCCACACCAGTAAATGTGTTACGTTTGTAGTCCACACCTGAGGCTAACGAGAAAGACAGGCTCTGGCGCTGAAAAGTCACCTGACCAAGATAGGTCTATTAACAATGTAACTTTCATTGTTTCCATCTTATATTTTAACAATCAGTGTTTTTTCCTTTGTTGGAAACAATGAAGGTTGGATTGTTAATTTTACTGTTAATGAATTTTTACTGTTTTAATATGTTAATTTTTACTGTATATTCCCATTCAGATATTGCAAACTTTCATCAAAAAAAGAGCCCGAGCAACGCCGGGTATATCAGCTAGTTGATAATATAAGGCGTAAGTAATTACATGCCTTATCTTACAAGGAGATTCCACGTACTCTGACTCATCGATTTTGATAAAAAATATTCTACGAGTAGCTTTCATCAAATTAAAGAGCGATGCAAAGCCATTCGACGCACTTCTCAAAATTTTCCGAGAAAAAAATTCATAACGTTTGTTATAATTACGTACACTTTATAATGCTCGAATTGTAGCATAGATTTTTATTGTGCTCATGGCCTACTAGTAAAATGCTTGAGCTCTCTTTTGCAGGTACGGTTTCAAATCCCGTCTTTGATAAATTTTTTTTCCCTACGTAAATTTTTTTTAAAAACATATGTGAAAGTGTAATTCATGTACTAAATATATTTCCGATTTTCCAATTTGCTGCCATCATTTTTTTTTATAAAATGCGTATAAGAATTATTATAATTAAACATTTTCGATTTGTTAAAGTTATTTTTACATAAATTGAAATGATGTTACAAATATAATTATTTCCTTTAATTTTATAAGACCACAAAAGAAGTTCTAATTCAGATGTAGGTAAAGCCAGAGGTAATAGTTAACTTCTGCACCTAGAAATAAGAAATTGTAAAAATGTTACTAAAGGTTGCTAGTTAAAAACATTAATAAAGGGTGATTGATAAACTATAAATACCAATAAGATGCGTTATATTTAGTAAGTACTTGGTGCAATAATTATTTAATCTGTGTGCGAGTTGAACGTCATCTCAAAAGTTGCAAAATTTATAAAGATAATTAAATGTGAATAAATAAACTTTTTCTTTTAAATGCTCATTTATCACTGCGGATCATTGATTATAATAATTCGTATATGCATTTTATAATAAAATGATGATAGCAAATTGGAAAATCGGTAATAGATTTAGTACATTAATTATACATTCCCGTACATTTAAAAAAAATTATGATGGTTATGGTGAAGACGGGATTTGATCCGGTACCTGCAAAATAGAACTCGAGCGTTTTACCACTAGGCAACCTGAACATAATAAAAATCTATGCTAAAATTCGAGCATTTATAACGTGTAGGCAATTATAACAAATTTAATGAATTTATTTCTCGGAAAAATTTTGAGAAGTGCGTCGAATGGCTTTGCATGGGTCTTTAATTTGGTGAAAGCTACCAGTAGAATTTTTTTTTTTATCAAAATCGGTAAATCATAATACATGGAATCTATTTGATAGCATAGAAAGTTTCCAATGGTTTCATAATGGTATCATTAAAACACGAATTATGGAACCAATTTCGATTATCATTGATGTTAAGTTATATTCATTCATGACATGTCATTCCAAGTTGCTTGATATTTAACATGCCATATTTTGACACTGAAAGTTCTAATGAACCATAATGGTTCCACGAACCAGGTGTCTTTGAACCAATTTCGAATATCTTTAATTTTACATTATAGTCATTCATGGCACATCATTCCAAGTCGTTTGATATATTACATGCCATATTTTAGCATTGAAAGTTCCAATGAACCATAATGGGTCCATGAACCAGGTGTCTTTGAACCAATTTCGACTATCATTAATTTTACGTTAATATTCAACCATAACATATTATTCCAAGCTGTTTGATATAATTCATGCCATATCTTAGCATTGAGAGTTTCCACTGGACCATAATGGTACCACTAAACCACATACCCTTGAACCAGTTCTGACTGATATTGACCATTAAGGAAGACCATCACGTGTCTTCACTTAATTTACAAACCTTTTCTCTGCGATAGCTATGGAATGCCAAAGAGAAAACAAACAGCATTTGGCAGTGCACAGGCCATTTATACATGGAATTGTATAGTGAAAAACGTAGTCCCCTCTGTTATTTGTGACCTTTTGAACCGGAAGTAGTTCACCGGTTTTTCCCACCAACGAACTCAGGGTACGTTGTATTGGGTAGCGATTGTTCTCCTATGACGTAAATTTGACGTCAGAGACTGTAATGGCTTGATAACGTTATTTAACTCTGACGTCAAATTTGCGTCACAGACAAACAATCGCTACCCAATACAACGTACCCTCAGTCTTCCGATTTCCCTCAAGGTTGTTAAAGAGAAGGTGGCCTCTATCGGCGTGCTCGATGGCCATTGGTCACTGACGTGTGACGTCAGCTGGTAGGTTTGGAGCAGACGAACGCCATAGAAAACTATAGAGAATAGCGGGTGAACCCTTATTTTCCAGCCCATTTCTACTATTTATCACCAATATAAATGAAAAAAACGTGCCAAGGTTTTATAGAAATATTTTATTGGAATAATATGTCTTTAAAATTCAGAGATTGCAAATGAAAGGTCTGTTTATATACATTTGGCACTGAAATACAAAAGCAAATACTACAACAGCGAGGCCACCTCGTCAAAGCAATTCTTCAACGATTAACCTGTTACAGTATTCAATCGTTTAGTATTAATGCTATTACACCATTAAACATCTGCCAATATTTGTATGGTTGTAAAAATATCATAGGAAAAAAAAGTAATGCCTACATACCCGATCACTTTCTGTTTGAGTCTGGACACTTTCGCTTTGCTCAAATTACAATTTGAGAGCGAAAGCGTATCCAGCCTCGTCGTTTTTCCGAACGCGGTTTACAGTTTAAATGAATCTGAAGCCAGTGAACAGTTTTAATTACTTGCTACGAGTGAAGGTGGTGAAGATGAAAGCGAAGAGTATTCCGTACATTTTATTTTCTAAACTTCTCTTTCAGGCTTCGAGTTTTCTCTTAACTTTCGATTTTCTCGTAGTGCAATCTGTTGGATTTTTTCGTTTCAACACTCGCATCAAGAGCAATCCTGCTCGTTACGAGTGTGCTCTTTTTCGTTATAAGAGTGGGTGGGGGGGTTTGCGCATTTAATGAACTATTAAAAAATGCCATGAAAGAATAAATGCATGGAAATCTAATAAATCCACTCTAGATTATAATATTGGAATAAAAATAATAAATAATTGCGTTTATTATTAGCAAAAGCACATGGAACTCCAGCCATCTCAGCTTTGGTATGTTAAAAAGGGCGGCTCGCCTACTGCCAACCTTCCAGGTGACGTCACAATCCCAGAAGGCAATGCGAGTGATATTGAAAGAAATCGGCCGATAGAGGCCACCTTCTTTTTAACAACCTTGGATTTCCCTAAGTTGTCGAATGGCGAAAACGGAAGTCGAAAATTCGGAAGCGTTCAAAAGCTAGAGCACCAACTACAGTGGCTAGAAGTAATAGTATGTCAATTAAATACTAAATGCAGCCTGAGAAATGTAATGATGACTGATGACACCGCCAGATGGCATGACTATCTAATGCGCCGACAATTACTCTATAATGCATGGCATTCAATGTAAGTTTAACAGCATTAACACTTTAAAAATACTTGATTAATAAAATAAAATAAGATTGTAAACTTGAAATAATACGCAGGTAAACCAATTAAATGAATTTCAAAGCAGTACTCGCTTTTTTTTTATTATTTAATCGAATAGCCATTTTTCTCATTTCTCGGTTGGTTTTCATTTATTTTACGGTTTTGTTATGTGTCTCTAAATTAAACTTTAAAATATAATAATATAAACTAGGACGATTATTACTAATATTTCGAGTGGAATTAAAATGCCGAATTATTTGATTTGATTTTGAAAGTGGAAAATATATTCATGCTGTGAAACAGAATTGAAACAGAATTGCATTCAGATATGCTAAATGATATTGCAAAATCTTTGTCTACGAAACGTATAAATCCTGTTGGATGCAATCTCCATAACACTGCACTAACATATAGCATTTTCAAGTTCTACGTTTTTACGCGCTTGCACTTTCTAACAAAAACACTAAACAAAGAATAAAGTGCAGTACGCGAGAAAAGTTCACACGTACACAATAAAATATTGTATAATTGTTTTTATTTATTTACCATGTGTAAAATGATTATAATAAAAATACTAACCACACTATAAATGATTAAATAGGTTTTATTAGATCGTAAAAAAAGTGTTTAGAACAAAATGAAGAATCTATATATATAAAGAAGAATGTTTGTTTGTGGGTATTGAATACAAATCTACAGTTTTATTCCGATCTTGATCAAATTTTGCATACTTGACCTCAGATTTCGAAAAAATAATAATTATTGATAAAAAATCGATATTCATGGTTATGGCAAGGCATATTAATGAGAAATATCTCATGACCAATACTGCAAAGCAAAGTGTGTGCAACAATGCTTATCAACAATGGCCTCAACACGCAATTCACAGACATTCTGCACGGACCAACAATATATATCTCATGACCAACAATTAAAGGCAAAGTTTGTGCAATATAGATAAGTTTCAATTTGTAATAATGCATAGAATTCCTGTTATTCAGGCTTTTCTCTGAAAAGTGAATTCTTAGTACTTAACAATTTCTTGAAAATCCTTAAAAATGATCAGTAACTGGAGATAATGGAGTGTTAGCAGACTATTGAGACAGAGTGGAAAGACGACAGAGGAAGCACTCCTTTAGCTCCGTGCTGTATTGAGCAAATGGTAAGCAGGTCAATAGAAGAACCAGCGATCGCTAGACTACACAAAGTGATGAATGGCCAAGTTTTGCTTCAAGACATCGGGAAAAGAGTGGGAACTGCAACAACTAAAGTAAGGTTACGTGAGTAAGTAATTATTTAGACGAGCAGTGGCATCCTTGGAGAGGTCCATCCATTGTGAGCCTTTAAAAAAATTGTTTTCGCATTTTCATTAAGAATTTTTACTGTATTAATTCTAAGCGTTTTCATGTGTTTATTTTCAAGATGTTGCAAAATTTAATCCAAAAAAAAAATCATCTAACTTATTTGGTAGCACATCAGATCCATTTGGTAACATTTCATAAAAATATATTTTGACTATATTCTGTGGAAATATGTATATTTTGGAAACTGAGATGCTGATAATGCGATTATTGAACGTTCGTTTCCAAGAATTATTGATAACAAGCATAAAATGATGATGCAGTGACAGAAAATTAATGAGGCAGCGTCTAATGATGAGGCAAAGGAGTCACGCGTCTCTCCCTTGAGCTCCCTATCAAACATCCAGACGACTGGCAAAAATCTGTGTCTGGAAAGGAAAGAGAAAGAACGAGTATTGGTCAGAGAAACTCTGCAACTAAAACAGAAAAAGCTATACGGGCATTTGAAACATCTGAACAACGGGCGTTTCGAATAGAGCTTCTACGTCAAGGACAAGAAAAACTTGAATCTAAAATATCTGGTGATGCTCCGCAGTGGTGAGGCAAGTCAAGAAGAGTTTAGATAAAGTCCCGGTATATCACCTAGAATTCCTGTTTTTCGTATTTTTCGTAGAATGGATAATCCCTTTGCTCTGTGTTGTATTGATTGATTTTTTATTTAACTAATTCGGAATTATAGTTTAATTTTTTGAGATTGTTCTGTTTACCTACAAGTGTAATTAACCAGGGCAACGCCGGGTACCCCTGACAGTTAACGATATAACTGTAAAAAACATCATTTATAAAATCACAGAAAACATAATTATAAATATGAAAAAATTGTAAAATATAAAAAGAACATTTCAATTTAAAAACCATTACACTTTTCCATATAATTATCTTCTGCGCTTAACTTTTTGTAACAATTAAATAATACTTTTGTAATTCGATTAAATAATAAATAAGACGAATACTGCTTTGAAATTCATTTAATTAGGTTTATCTGCATATTATTTTAAGTTTTCAATATTACTTTATTTTATTAAACAAGTATTTTTAAAGTTTTAATGCTGTTAAACTTACATTGAATACCATGCAATATAGAGTAATTGTCGGCGCATTAGATAGTCATGCCATCTGGCGGTGTCATCAGTCATGATGACGCGAAATCAGCGGCAATTGACACACTATTTCTTCTAGCCACTGTACACCAACAGACGGACAGACAGACGCACACTGTGAAAGCATAAGTACCTATGGGTCCTCATAATGTGCATTTATTAATTTTTAATTGCATTTTATTCATTTATTTATTATTTATTAATATTTATTCTTAAATATTGTTAACTAGCAAAGGTACCCGGCGTTGCCCGGGATAATTACACTTGTAGGTAAACAGAACAGTCTCAAAAAATTAAATTTTGCAATATCTTTAAAATAAAAACACAGGAAAATGCTTAGAATTAATACAGTAAAAATTCTTAATGAAAATTCGAAAAAATATTTTTAAACGCTCACAATGGCTGGACCTCTCCAAGGATGCCATTGCTTGTCTAAATAATTTCTTACTCACGTAATCTTATTTCCGATGTACACTTGATGTTGTTGCAATTTCAAATTTTCTCTCGATGTGTTGAAGCAAAACTTGGCCATTCATCACTTTGTGCAGTCTAGCGGTCGCCGATTCTTCTATTTACTTGCTTCTCATTTGCTCAATACAGCACGCAGCTAAAGGAGTGCTTCCTCTGTCGTCTTTCCACTCTTTCTCAATAGTCTGTTAACTCTCCATTATTTCCACTTACTGATCATTTTTAAAGATTTTCAAGAAATTGTTAAGTACTAAGAACTCTCTTTTCTAAGAAAAGCCTGAATAACAGGAATTCTATGCATTGAATTCTATATTGCACAAACTTTGCCTTGCATTGTTGGTCATGAGACATATATTGTTGATCCTTGCATAGTGTTGGTGCATTGCGTGTTGACACCATAGTTGATACCTATTGTTGCACAAACTTTGTCTGGCACTGTTGGTCATGAGATATTTCTCATTAATATGCCGGAAGTTATTTTTATTTTTATAGAATGTTAACAATGTCTTTCTGTATTTTTCATTTTTTATTACAATTTATAAAGATATTGTAAATATCAGAAAATTTTTAAATCTTTTTATTTCAGAAAATATTTAAATTATAACTTATACACAGCAGTATCATTAATAATTGATATCCCTTCAGAGAATCTGAAAACAACATCTATCTATCTACCCAAGCTTAACCAGCATAATTTAAACAATTTATAGAAAGGCACAATTTAGGAAAATTGTATGGTTCAAATGGAACAAAAAATGTCCTATAAACATTACATGTAGTTTCGATCGTATGTGAGATATCGACGTTTGTCTATTTTCTTTTATTTAGAGCCTTTTTCTAGAAAAAACGTAGGTTTACTTATTTATTCTTAAATTTATTCAATCTTAAATTATACTAAATATTATTTACATAAGCCAAACAGGAAGAGGAATCGTTGTACTTGTAACATGTGTGAAAGGTATTTTATTGGATTGGCCTCTCTCTCCTCTATGATCCCTTTCTCCTCTGGCTCGGGAGACACACATCTCAAAAGACACACATCCCTTTCTCCTCTGCCTCGTCGATATCTCCCGTGTCTCCCTTGTTAACATTCTATTAATATTTATTCTTAAATATTGTTAATTTCTTATTGTATTTTATTAATTTATTTATTTAATGTATCTATTTTATTTCCTAAGATAGATGGCTTTCTTATTTAATCTAACAATAACACGAATAAATTTCCAATATTTTCTTTATTTCAATGCCAACATTAAATAATCAAAATTTGAAAGTAAAGAGTTTATGAATGCAATTTACGTAACTAAGCTATAAAATTGCGAAAAGAAGTGACATCATTTATGCATGTTACGTAATGACGTCAGTTTCTCGCGTTGCTCGCAGGAAACAATATCTGAACGATACTTTTGCTTTATCCCACTGCACGAGAAGCCACTGCTAGCACGGAATTACAAAGGCAACAATGGAAAATGTGTTAACGTCATATCTCGTTAGTATTAATGATCTTTGGGACAGACGGATAAGAGAATTATGTGGTTAGTGCCATCATGACGAATGAGTGTATTGAAAACGGAAGTAGGTAAGTAAAATAAAAAAAATACGCATGATAAGAACTCATTCATATCTGCAAATTTAAAAAACAACTTTACAGGCGAGGATACAACTAAAGAAAAATAACATATCTGGAGGCGCCAGGTGTCGATCCTGGTACCTCTCGCATGCTAAGCGAGCGCTCTACCATTTGAGCTACGCCCCCGAATTAATGATGACTTTGTGTATGTTATTTGTTTCTGTACGGTGATAGTCTGGATTACTTTGTTTAAAGAGTCTTAAGTGCCAAAATTGTAAAGTCGAGATATAAAAAAGAAATAATGTTTTTTGTCAAAAATAAGGTATATTGTTTTGAATTTCATTAATGAAACCTCCTTCGTAATAACTATTACATGTTACGACCACCAATTTTCCTCTATAAACTATCGTTTCGTGATTGCACGAAGTAGGAAACGTGATTAACAGTCTCATATTACAGTAAATATAGGTGAATGGGCCTAAGCCCGCAATACATTTTACGTTCAAATGACCTCGATACATAATATTACCCTATATGAAAGGATCACAATGACTTATGAAACTATGTGCTTTTCTATTTATTTATTACAATACAAAATACACGCTTCAGAAACTAATAATAGCAGGTTAATACTAAACATGTATAGCAGATATTTAAATGCGTTTTTGATATGCTATATTGCAGCTCAACTTTTTGTGTTGCACTCACTTTGTGCGGAAACTTGTCCGTATACTTTATGATCACAACACTCTTCATAAAATGACGGTATGTCTCTGGGAGATAAGGGATCATTTTTACCGACTTCGGAAAAGGAGGTTCTCTGTTTGACCCATATATATACAGGGTGTCTCAAAAAATTTACTAACACTTTGAATGACTATAAAAACATTATTTATGAACATAGAGACAGGTTTAAAGGTTTGAATTACAGAAGACATATGTAATTAAAGAATTGGCGACCGTCTTTTGAGATGTGTGTCTCCCGAGCCGTTTGACATAGAGATTTCTGTGGGGAACGAAGAAGGTTTCCTGTACCTGCTCTTCTTTTCCAGGGCGGGTGGATGTCCGTGGTCGTCCAGAACGTTTCTTGTTGACGTTGTGAGCGGTTCGATCTGCTTCAAATTTATCTCTAATGCGAGCAATGGTCCGGTGCTTTGGTGGCGGTTTATCGAACTCCCTTCTGAACCGTCTTTGCACTTCCGTGGCGTTTTCGGTCTTCCAATAACATTTAAGGACAAACTTTCTCTCTTCAAAGCTAAGTAGATCTCCTGCCATTCTGTTACATTAGTTACACTTTTTTGAGACACCATTTGCCATATGTATGTATGTATGTTCGCGATTTTCCCAAAAACTACTGATCCGATTTGGATGGGGTTTACGCTATTCAACTGAATATTTTTCTGGGAAGGTGTTTGACCCTTGAAGTCGGTTCATTTTTGTTAAAAAGTTCTTGTTATGAGATGTTGTTTCTTTTCCGCACTGATTCCTGCTTTTCTTGGCTTCTTTGATAGTTCCATCGATGCAATGGTAGTGGCCAAATTATTTCGAACAACAAGAATATATTCCCATTCTTCTAGATCGCTGAATGTACGTTTGACTTTCATGAGTAGAAGATCTTCCTTGTTAATTATAACTCTGATCTTGCTTTGTGTTAATGAGTTGCTTGGAAGTTGAAGAAGTTGTCTTCATCCATGTCAGCGGTTGCGAATGCCTTCTGAATTCGTGCAGATCACATGATTGAATGTAGATATGCTGGAACGTGGCCTTGCATACGTGACGTCTTTGTTCGATTAGTCCGAAACCTCGGTCACAGAGCTTGTGATTGATCTGCTGGTAGACTCCACGCCAAACGAGGTAAATCCATAGAAACAAACATGTTCTATTTTATTTAGGCCAGTGCAGTTGTCATTCCTGTTTACTTTTGGCAAAGCACCTTATGAAGACAGAACGAAACATCGTTTCTCCCTCTTCCTTGTAATGCCTCGAACCACAGACACATCACGGCATCACCGGTGTATGCCAAGGTTACTCACCGACAGTTGACGTAGGTAATAAATGTCTGAATGCGTGTGTGTATGAATGGATAAAACTTTTTCCATGTCTGCGTTTGCAGCTATGACCTTGCTTCCTGGTTCCTGACATGCAACAAAATCGGCTTTCTGGGTAGCTATTGCTTTTCCATGTCTGCGTTTGCAACTACGTTCCGGTGATGAAGATCTCTCATTTGTTTCTTAGCTTTACGTTCAGCTGAGTTCGGAACAGATGATCGAATCTCAGCTACTGTATGTGCAAATCGCCGTCTTGCATGTGTCGGTCTTCAGATGGCCAAACGTGACGTGTTTGAAATCTTTCTTAAAACCTTGGGCTTAATACTGGTAGGATATTCTTGATTCAGGATACTTCAACTTAAAAGCTTTGAACATTCTGCTGAGGTTCAAATCACAACTCAATATTCTTTCTCAGATTTGGCTCGAGTTTAATGACTTATCTTTCGTGGGAATGAGTTAATACGGTTGCGCAAATCTTTTTACATTTCATCACCGTAGGCCTATTTGTGTGGTTATCTCTCTTTTCCACGCTTATCAATGAAAGATGTTACTCCTACTTTCTTTTTCGTAAGCAGGGTGGCTTACCCCTTAACGTAAGCAGAATATATAATACCATTATGGAAGTAACGTCAAGATAACATGCAATGATGCAATGAATCTAAAATTTACCAATCTGTACCCATTCCATCGGGTAGTG